>RYFJ01004496.1:0-67768 GCA_003991445.1 Oryza meyeriana var. granulata
TTAGAGAGATTTTACTCTTCACATTCTTATTGATGTTGCATGTCTTAGCGATTGTTTCTTTGTCATTGGTGAAGGAAATTAGAGGCAGAGATAGCAGAGCTCATTACTTTCCGCGTGGCAACCAACATTTCTCCTCTCAGCCGAGTGTCACGATAGTTTAAGTATATCATGTTAGGGTGAAGAGTGCTTGATCGTACGCACTTAGTGGATTAAGATTGCGTGGCGGCGATTCGGCAGACTTGTTTCGTATATTTGAATCATATTTTGCCGAAGAACTTCATTGACGCACTGCTCCTGCGGCATATTGGAATTCACAGTTTAGACTCAGTCAAGCTCAGACAAGCGCATAGCTATGTGCTGACCAAGCAGAAGATATGCCCAAGATATCCAGTCGATGGCTGTCAGAACAGGAAGAAAGTTGATGAATGTGTAGCTGCGCCTAAGACGCTCAATCCAAACTGGATCAATCTGAGAAGGAGCCGATTTGCTGGCATTGAACTGAATTATAATGTCGTAAAAGGATTTGAAGACAAGAATCCAAGCTTATTGGTCCTGCCGACAAGCTCAAGACCAAGAGGCTAAGGTTGCGACGGTGGCGTCAAGTCGTAATTCGGCTCGTAAGAATTTGTGGAGAAGGCAGTGTGCGAATCATGGGATGTCCGGAGAAGACGAATTCGTACTAGCTATCGATGAGATGGGAAATCCGTCTGTGCGATCTGAGAACAATTCAGACTTTCTTGGTAAACGACTTTTGTGGATACTGAATGGACTGAGTGTGTCGTCAGACACGCGGATTAACGGTTTGGCCTTGTAACTAATCTGATTGCTCTGTTGCCTAGTTTCTTTCAATTGGCGTCCTAGTTTTTGTCTGTTGATCTCAACGGCGTATCATGATATCGGCTATCTTAGGTCGATGCAAACATTCGTTTCTGAACGTGTGTTTAGAAATCGGCCGCATCCGCCGATTATATGAGAGTTATACGAAACCGCTCGGGAGTATGTATTCTGTGGAGATATTTCCCATTAAGTCGGCTTTAGCAAACTCGTCGTACCAAGATCTCGAGCATATAGGCATTCAGTGCCACGACGTTAATCCATAGGCTTCCCATTAAGGCGACACTCTTTCCAAACTGTTATCTGTCGTGGATCCGATCGCATGCAATTTGTCCAACAGATGTCTTCAGCAAGACGATGTTATTCACACGTTTGTGTGTTATTTATATGCTGTGAGCGCTGGCTTGCCTTGTTTCTGTGGAGTCCTAGCTCCGGCGCCTTACGATATTCTGGCATGAATCTTCAGAAGTTCAGCTGCTATATTAAGCTTATAATTATCATCGGCTTCAACTTGGATGTATGTGAAACAGAAATCCTCCTAGAGCGATGTTAGGTTTCCAAGGCAAACTGCTTATGTCGCATTGAAGCCTAGTGTGGTGTTAGGTGGGAGGCTCTATGGATGAGGCGTGCCTGCGTCCGGGGTAGGATCCATGACATATCATCCGATAGTGCCCAAATGAAATCGGCTAACGTAGGTATGCATCATTCGGCTGGCTGTCTCATTGATTCAATCTTTGCTTAATCAACTTGTACAACTCCTATTAGAAGTTCGCCTGTCCAGTTAGCTTGAGATAATAACGGCGATGAATTCAATGACTTGATTCCAGTATAGCAGGCTAATCTGTTCGAAATCTCATACGGGGTCTGAAAATTAGATCCTGTCAGGTAGTTATATCGTTGAGGATCCTTATGCGATAATATTATGTGCTCCTTTATGACAATATCGATTTGGTTCTTTGGAGTAATTCCTTGCAGAGGAATCGTTCTTACCCACTTATAAAATAATCTGTTTGCTTGCAATATGTACTTATGTTCCTTTACTTGATGAGGAAAACCTGGCCGATCATGTATATTTCCTCCCTGTAATGGCGCAACGGTTTGATGATAGGATTCAAGCCGATTGCTGGTGCGCATTGTATATTTCCAAATCTGGCATCTTTTGACATCTTTATGTACCTGAACGCAATCTTCCACTTGTCAGCCAGTATCGCTACTCTTTCAGCAACCATTCATCTATTGAGCGATTGATGAGGTCCCACAAATGCCTGATGCACTCGCACATAACACACTTTGGTTCTTTAATTCAGGCAACTTAGCAGAATCCTTCAAAGTCCGATATATAAGTCCCATCAAGCAACATATTAGTAGCTTTAATACGAAGCTTCCTGGAAACCGTTGTGACGGCTTTTGTAGATAACAATTTTTCATGTTCCAATCATCGGTTTTATCCTGAATATCATTATCGGCTATTTTTCAACCTCAACCTGTCTATTCAGCCCGATAACTAGAAGCAATCTGTGCAAGATCATTGGCTTCTAAATTTTGCTCCCTTTAGGAATATAATGATCTGTTGATACCATTCTGTTGAAATCCTTCAACAAATCTGTACATCCTCATATAATACGATCTCAAAACATCATCCCTGCACTCATATTCCCCAGACAACTGCTTGATCACCAACAAAGAATTACCAACAATCTTCTTGATATCGGCTCCGATCTCCTTTAAAAGTTGAAGTTCCTTTTCATACCGCCTCGTATTCCGCTGAATTTATTAGTCCGATAAGTTTAATTGTAAAAGCAAACTCAAAACTTGCCCCCCGAGGCCGATACAATGACCAAGCCGATACCAGATCCATGCTGCACACTGATCCATCAAAAAACAAAGTCCATGGAATCGGGCTCCACATAATTCTCACAATCCCCTCTGTGTTGCACAATGAAATCGGCCACCGCTTGTCCCTGATCGCTTTAGTCGATTCATATCTCAAGTCAAACTCGGTCAAGGCAAGATCCATTTACCAACTCGCCCTTTTAAAACTGGAGCCGACAAACATGTTCATTTTACCAATCGACCTTGCAAAACCACCGTGCACTCAGCCGACAGATATTAATGCCTGTTCAACTTTGTACATGAGAAATACAGACAAAGGCATAATTTCTCCACCGCAGGAATTCTTGTTTCAGCATCCAAAAGCCTTCGTGCTTTAGATAGAACACAACTCGCTCCTTGCCTTCAAACTCTTGAATTAAAACAGACCCGATGGATTTCTATCGGCTGATAAGTATAATTTGAACGGCACTCTTTTCTGCGGCGAAGTAGAATAGGTGGGGAACTCAAAAACTCTAATTCCATCAAAATGCCTTCTGCTGATCTGCCCCCCACACGAACTCTTGATCGTCTTTCAACTTCAATAACGGAGTAAAAGATTCAATTCTCCCTGACAAATTTGATATAAATCTCCTTACAGAATAAAAATTAATCTTGCCGAATCAATGACTGTAACTCTGTCTATGTTGCTTTTGGTGGCCTCTTGTAGTCTTAATGGCTCTGATGCTCCTTTGACTAACTTCAATTCCTCGCTCATGAACCATAAAACCCAAAAACTGCCCAGCCGATACACCAAAGCGCATTATTGGGATTCATCCTTTAGTCCGTATTTCTTGGCCCTTTCCAGCACTTTTCGCAAATCGGCTATATGCTTTCCTCACTCTTAGACTTAACCACCACATCGTTGATGTTAAATTTCCACTAACACGCGATGAGATCATGAAATATATAATTCATCGCCCTCTGATAAGTCGCACCGGCACTTTTAACCCCAAACGTCATTACCACCCACTCATATAAGCCGATAGCTCCAGACATCGAAACGCAGTCTTATGTATATCTTCTTCAGCCATAAAAATTTGATTGTATCCTGCATGCATCCATGAAGCTAAAATCTTGTGGCCGTATGCTGCATCACCAACAAATCTGCTATCGCATCAGATACTCATCCTTGGGGGTAGCTTTGTTCAAATCCCGGAAGTCGATGCATATCCTCAATTTCCCATTTTTCTTTTCTACCGGGACGATATTAGAAACCCACTCAGCATATCGGCATGGTCTTATAAACTTTGTGTCATACAACCTTGTGATCTCCGCTTTGATCGGCTCATATAACTCTGCTTTGAACCTCCTTGGAGCCTGTTTGAACGGCCGATATCCTGGTTTAATGGGTAGCCGATGTTCAACAATTGATTGGCTTAATCCTAGCATCTCATGATACTCCCAAGCAAAAACAATCCCAGATACTCCTTCAACAGTGTTTATCAATTCTTTCTCGAAGTTCAGGGCATAACCTTTTGCTTATGTACGTTGGCCTTGGCTTATCTCCTGGTCCTATGTCGATCTCCTCTAAATCATCGGCCGACGTAAACCTTGTTTGTTTTGTGGGTCCCAGTTTCCTTCGAAATCTTCGAATGGAGCCATCAGAGTAACAATTCGGAGCGACTTGCTGAATTGGCTGTATCCCTTGGCTGTAACTGTAAGATAATCCCCTTTCCCATTTTTCTGGACAAGCAATCAAACACCATCGGCTTCCCAGACCAGCAAATCGGTCATTGCAATGTTGGTTGACCGATCTGCTAGGACTACCTTGACTTGATCTCCTTGCCATGTATCAAAACATTGATGCATCGTCGAGGGTACGCAATAGTTCGCGTGTATCCAATCCCTGCCAAGAAGCAGACTATATGACCCCTTTCCATCGATAACGAAAAACGTGGTCGATAATGTCTTATTTCCCACTGTCAACTCCACGTTTAACACGCCTTTCGCCTCTAATGAATTTCCACTGAAGTCTTTTAGCACCATATTCGTCTTGATCAAGTCTTCGGCAGTTTTGCCCAATTTTCGAAATGTAGCATAAGGCATTAGATTAACAGCTGCTCCCCCATCAACTAGCATCTTTGTCATCGGCTTCCCATTCACATAGCCCTTGATATATAATGGCTTCAAATGCCGATGCTCTGACTCTTCAAGTTTATCAAATATAGCCTGATCGGGTTGCAACGTTAGCTTGAGCAAAAAACCTCTTCAACTACCTTTCCTCGTCTGATGAAAGTGCTTTATATTCCCGAGGCAAAAAGAAAACCATGTTTACTGGAGCCGATGCATCGACTTCATCGTCCTTCCTCTTCACACGCCATACTCGTTTAGTTCTCTTGTGACGATGATCGGCTTCTTCCTGATCTTGCCTCTGTTCTTCCTGTTGCTCTCGGTGTCGTAGCCATTGTGCCCTTCTCTTCTGATTCTTCATGAATATTCCACTAGGACACACTGAGGATTTGATTTGTTTTTCATGTACTTCCTCTTTATTTCTTCAAGAATTCTTCGTGGATCGGCCCTAATCGGCTATGTACGATGCTCGTCTCCTAGCGTGGCCATCCTGCGAAAAAAAACTTTTCCTGCTGATCCCACGCTGAAACTCAGATTATGCACTCAGGGCAATCTTCAATTGATGGCAATCTCATCCCTTGATCCAGTTAGAATCGGAAGAACAGACAATTCCCAATCGCGGATTATATCTTTCCCTGTCTGGCTCAATCCACGTTCTCGTACTTTGAATATTTTTCTATCATGCCTGATGAAGTTAATCCTTGATTTTCTATGATCACATGCCTTCCTTCATCGGCTTGAGTCCTTGACGATGATCCCGCATAAACCATGTTCACAGGGAACGGGTGTCTGTCGATTTTCATCGGCCTTTTGTCTTCGAATTTGATCCTTCCCTTGCTCAACAGCCGATTAAATTTGTTGCCGAAAAAACTTTGCACTCGTTGGTGTGATGCGATATAGTATTGTGCCACTTGCAATATCTTTTCTTCTTCAGTTCTTCGGCTGATGGAATCACGTGATTTGGCGGAAGTTGTATCTGCTTCTCTTGTAATAGTAGATCAAAAATTTTATCGGCTTTATTAATGTCAAAATCATACCGTTCTTCCTTGTCAATATTCTTGACCCATGGGCATGATACTGATTTTTTGTCCCTAGCCCACTCCGCCAATCCGACTTCAGCATCGGATCCCTCATCGTCTGAGTCCGATGAATAAACCTATACCTGAGCAACCCTTCTCTGATATTTATCTTTTTTCGCTTCTTGAAATCGGCTTTCATGAGCCGATACCTTTTGTACCAGGTGCGCCAGGGACTCGAACTCCTGTGATGAAACCTTTTTTGATTGGCGCTAAGAGACCCTGGAAAGCTAAGTCGGCTAGATGTCCGTCACTCAGATTCAAGCTATAACATCGGTTTCTAACGTCCCGAAATTGCTGAATATATTCCGGTACTGTTTCGTTTGGTCGCTGTCTAACCGATGTTAGATCTGTCAGTCTCAACTCATGAATTCCAGCAAAGAAGTATTTGTGAAAACTGTTTTTAGATCGGGGCCCATCCCCGAACTGAATTCGGTGGTAATGAAGAAAACCATGTAAAAGCCGATCTAGATAGCGACAAGGGGAAAAACCTAACTCACAGAGCCTCTTCAGCCGATGCCTCTCCGCACTGTGCCAGGAATTGGCTAATGTGCTCTACTGTAGATGTGCTGTTGCCGCTGAGAACTTAGAGAAATCCAGGACTCTGTATCGGTGTGGTAATGGGACTCTGTCGAACCACTCGGGATATGGATGCCGATACATGAATGTTTGTTCCTTTGGCTTGATCCCAAACTGTTCTCTCACTATCTCTGCAACCTTGCTGACCCAAATCTTCTTCCCTTGGATTATCCTGTTGATACTGTATCGGTGGGGTTGGTTGCCGATTCTGTCTAGGATACTCTCTCTGGTAACTACCTGGATTGGCCCCACCTCCTGGATAATTTTGTTGATATCCCCCATAATAAGCAGATCGATGGTATCCAGCAGGAATATCATGTTGCCTCCCAGCCTGGTTCTGTGTAAACAGGTTTTTCGGTATGTCTCTGTTTATCCCATAAGTAACCTGATTGGGCTCCATCTTTGGCGGGGCATAGACAGGACCTCGAGTAGGCTCTTGAACGATTGATCCATCCACTGTCTTCTTTATGAGATTATGAAGCGTATTCACCAACACTCCCGACTGATTAATAAGCGCATGATGTACTGCTTCGTTTACCATATCTTGTAAGGGTTTTACTGGTGGACTTTCGGGTGGTGTGCAGCTCGATTCACCAAACAGAACTGGTTTTGGAAACTGCGTCTTCTGAATCGGCCCTTGTCGTGTCATGCCAAAAGATTCCAACCAAAGCTTCTGAAAATTGGCCATATTCTGCTCGACTTGCTGTTTTTGTTCTTCAGTTAGATCTTCCATAGTGACCGGAATCATATTGTCTTGTTTGATCTCTTTTCTAGCCATCTTGAAACTTCGGATTGAAACTTCGTGTTGAAACTTTGGGTCCCACTGGGCGTGCCAAAAACGTGTTGACGCCGAAAACCGCCGGGGGCCGACGATCTGGTTCGGCGTCTGGAGACACGCGAAGGCCTGGGAGATTTGCTTCACTCCAGTGCAGGTCCTAAAATCTTGAGGTTCGTAGGCGTGCCAGTCAATTTGACCCTGCAATTGACAAGGAGATAGAAAATATTAGATCAATGAGCCAATCGGCTGGAAGCTGATCTGGACTCGTCTCATCGGCCGATGGCCGATATGAACTGTAGCACTTATACACCGACTGGAAGCTGATGATGGCATGAATAGTAACTAATAATGAAAAGCAAATGCCAAACTAGCCGATCGCCGAAGGCATACTTGAAAATCGGATATAAACTGATAAAATAAAAAGGCAGAATGCGTAAATAAATAGATTGAATAAACTTCAGCCGATTGCAATAGTAATTGCTAGCGCCGCCCCAAAGGTGCTGCCCGCGCCCGTGCCCGGGCCCTTGCTTGTGCCCGCGCCTGGATCCTCGCCTGCTGTCCGTGCCCGTGCCTGGGTCGTTGTCTGTGCCCGTGCCCGGGTCCTTGCATACTGTTTGTGCTCGAGTCCTCGCTCGTGCTCGCGCCCGGGTCCTCGCCACAGGGAAAAACCGAGATATGCAATTTTGTGCCACCCCGACTTGACAGCAATTTTCTGAATGTTTGTGACAAATCGGCTGGATATAAAGATAACTTATCGGCTAAACACTCCGATAAAACAACGCATAAAACCCATCGGCTTATTAAGAATAAAGGTATTACCAACAGCCTAGTAGATCGGACCCAACCGTTGCAACACAGACTGATGATGATAACAAGACCTCGATGAGCCCATAGATCTAATGCGATTGTGATGTAGGATATGATAACTTATCGGCTATACATCCCGATAAGACGCTTGCGCAAAAAATATCAACCTAGTAGGAATGATTTATTGCTGGCAGTTTAGTAGGTCGGACCCAACCGATGCAGCACAAACTGATGATAAATTGCTCCTAGTAAGCCGATACGATCTGCGCACGCGTGATGTGATATACCTAATCGATCTATGAGGTCAAACTAAACTGATGCAGCCATAGATAAAATAGATATATTGTGGTAAGCCGTCCACCATGAACCGACTAGAATATCGGACTTAGCCGAGGAAGTCCTAGCCGATGCGGTGTCCGGGGTGACGAGACTTACCCTCTCGCAGGAGGTCGAACTTAACCAATGCAGCCCGGCTCGAGAAGCATGTACCCGTCGAAGGGGTGGCGATGCACCGAAATTATATTGATTTGATTGATGTAGATACCTTACAAAGCACCCGGGCATACGTATTTATACCCCGAGTTGATACGAGTCCTTATTGGACACGGCACAAGATTTCCTAAATACAAAAGGAAACACTAACAGGACCCAATCAGACACGAGATCAGGTTTCCTAAAGATAGACACCAACACTTGCCTAATTAATAGATACAGTAATTAACTGTCATACTGTGGTCTTTACGGCTTCTTCCTGGATTCGGTTCCTTCTGGATCAACTTCCGTTAGTTAACTGTAATTTTCTTCTTGACCGAATCTGATACAGAGCCATACCAAATTTTGGCATTAACACTGTCACCGTAGCTCCTGAGCCAGCCTCCGAAGCCCTAGAGGCCGCCAAGTTGGGGGCCAGGACCCTGTTGCCATCCTGGTCACTGTCATCGTCATCATCGTCATCACTGTCCCTTCCTTCGGACAAACCTCCCCAGGATCGAGGCCCCTTCGCGCAAGTTCCCAAGGACATTCCGCTGGACGGCGCCCGACAGAACTGCACGGAGCTACAAGCATGATGAGGCGGCGGCGGAAAAGAAGCGTGAAGACTTGCTTCGTGCCACAATCGCCGCGTCCCAGGGGATTTAGGTATGATTTCCGTTGTATTGGAATCTTGGTAGTATTTATTGACGCTTGACTCTACTTTGACTTGTTACTCCTCGAGCAGAAGCTTGTTGATCGCTCGGAGAGGATGCACGAGATGCTGACCCGAGTTGCCCCCCAGCTCCAAGAATTGGAGCAACTCCGGGCCCTGAAAGCTGAAGTAGAAGGGTGCAGCCAGGAGAGGTAATCTTGGCTAAGGGAGGCTGTCACCTAGCTCAAGAGTGAGAATTGGGACCAAGCGAAGAAGATAAGAGGTGAGCCTCCAGAATACTTCTTCCAGACCTAATCCTTAACATATTTTTCCAGTTGTGTTATTTCCCGACTGCCCAGTTGTGTCTTGATTGCAACATTGAGTTCTTGACTATTCTATTGTGCAGCCCTCGAAGCCGAGTTGGAGACCCGAACAGAGGGGGAAAAATAGCTGAAAGAGGCCAAGAGGGCCAAAGCCGAACTTGAAAAGGACAAGGCCGACCAGTCAAAGGCCAAAACCAAGCTTGAGCAAGAGAAGGCCGAGTTGAAAAAGGCCAATACCAAGCTCGAGAAAGAAAAAGTCGAACTAGAGAAGGCCATAGCCAAGTGGGAGGCCGACTACAAAAGTAAGTCTCCGCTCTGACAATAACCTTAGCCAATCCATTAATTGCTCCATCTACGGCTTTGCTTAACAAGTTTACTTTGTCGGTGAACCGAGTAGCTGCGAGAGCCAATTCCTAGATCCAGTTTCAGGCTTTCACAGAGGAGATTAGGGTAGTCAAGGAGTCATGGGAAACCCTTGGCGAGTCCATGAAAGGGCTCCTTGACCTGATAGATCCTCGTCCCGTGGGAACCAGCTCCAGCACAATCTTCCAACTAGAGGAGCACCTTAAAGATGCACCGGGTGCCCTGAAGAGGTACTCGGATGAGCATGTTATTGCCAGCGTGGCCTAGACCCTGGCAATGACCAAGTCCATCTACCCAAGGGCGGATGTTGAAGCCATCGGGGAGGGGTTTGCCTAGGAGACGACTCCTGAGGAGGCGCTGGAGCTGATAGCCAAGGCGAGGCCAACTACAGAGATTATCACCTGGGACCTGGGTATGTAAAAACAGTATATCATGCAATCGGTGTGTATATAAGTTTTCATAAGAGCATGTGTAAATACATGTGCAATGCCACCAAGCTTTGAATTATTACTCAGTTATCATTAGCTTTACCCGACTGTATAGTCTGCGCTGAGTTGGTCTATAGGAACTTTGATAAAATCATTCACCGTAGGAGGCTATACTCGGGCAAACACAACAAAGTCGTTGCAAAACTTCATAACTTATGTAAAATAGGCTCGTATATTATTGACAAAGCACATATAATACATGCAACCCCCGACTCACTACTCGGTTGGAACAAGCGGCATAGTGAGTCAGAGAGGAACTGTACACATGAGAAAGTATAAAACTCAGGTATAGAAAGGACGTACTTGTTCTATATTCCATGAGTTGCTGATGAGGGCACCATCTTCGGTCTTCAGTTGGTAAGCAATTGGCCGAGTAACCTCCGCTATGATGAACGGCCCTTCCCAGATTGGGGATAGTTTATGCATGTCTTTGGTGGTTTGTATTTTTCTCAAGACGAGATCTCCAACCAAAAAGGCACGGCCACGGACATTGCAATTGTGATAACGACGCAGGCCTTGAAGATACCTTGCCGACTGGATTGTTGCGATATCCCTCGCTTCTTCCAACTGATCTAGTTCGACCAATCGGGTATTGTTTGAGATGTCTTCTGAGTAAGCCCGAACTCGTGGAGAGCCGAACTCTAACTCGGTTGGTAGCACAGCCTTAGCACCGTAGACCAGAAAGAAAGGAGATTGCCCTATTGCCCGACTAACCGTGGTTCTGAGAGACCAGAGAACATATGGGAGTTCTTGTACCCACCAGCCCGCGTATGGTTGTAGTCGGTCAAATATCCTGGCCTTGATACCTTGTAAGACCATACCATTGGCGTGTTCAACCTGCCCGTTGCTCCGCAGGTGTGCCATATATGTGTAGCAGATCTTGATACCCTTGGTATGCCCGGCATGTCGGACGGTTTCCACGCAAAGATGTCTTTGTTGGCTTGGAGGAAGGTGACGAGCGCGTCTTCCTATTTGGGGTCGAGTCCGGTCCCGACTAGAGCGGTCTTGGAGGGGTCGGAAGGGTCCAGGGTGTGCCACAGATGCATAACAGATCTTGATGCCGGCGTCGTCACAGAAATCCTGAAATACGCCGCCCGTGAACTGAGTACTGTTGTCCGTGATGATGCGGTTAGGGACCCCGAATCGGTATAATATACTCATGATGAAGTCCTTTGCTCGTGCCGCTGTTATGGTTGCAACGGGTTTGGCCTCAATCCACTTGGTGAATTTATCCACTGCGACGAACAAGTGTGTGAACCCTCCTAGCGCTTTCTTGAAAGGCCCGACCATGTCAAGCCCCTATACTGCAAAGGGCCAAGAGATTGGGATTGTTTGTAGTTCTTGGGCTGGGAGATTGGTTTGTCTTGCGTAGAACTGGCAACCCTCGCACTTGCGAACAATGTCTTTGGCATCTGTTACTGTTCTTGGCTAGAAAAATCCCTGCCAATAAGCCTTTCTGACTAATGTCCTGGATGCGGCATGGTTGCCACATATGCCCGGGTGGATCGACTGCAGAATCTGCTTGCCCTCCTCGGTGGTGACGCAGCGCATGAGGACACCGGATGCACTTCTTCGGTACAGGTCTTCTCCGACTAGCAGGAAACTCTTGCTTCGACGTTTTACTTGTTCGGCTTGACTGCAATCTTCTGGGAGCTCATCATCTAGGAGGAATTTGAGAACGGGTGTCTGCCAGTCTTGACATATGTTCAGTACTTCGTCTGTTGCCGGGGTAGGTTCACCTCCTGACTGCTCTGGTATTGGTTTCTTCTTAACTGATGGCTCCGTAAGTTGCTCAACAAAGATCCCTGTCGGGACTGCTTCTCCCTTGGATCCCATATTTGCCAATTCATCTGCAATGTCATTGTATTACCGTAGGACATTTGTTATCTCCAGCCCATTGAACTTGTTTTCCAACTTGTGGACCTCCTGAGAGTATGCCGCCATGGTATCGTCGAGACATGTCCAATCTTTCATAACTTGGTTTACCACGAGTTGAGAGTCTCCGCACACAACCAGTTGATGAATGCCGAGTGATATAGTGATCCAGAGCCCGTGGATGAGTGCCTCGTACGCAGCGACATTGTGGGAAGCTAGGAAGTGGATTTGTAGAACGTACTTGAGTTTTTCGCCGGTGGGGGACGTCAGTACAACGCCAGCCCCGGCGCCGCCGATCCGTAGAGAACCGTCGAAGTACATTGTCCAATACTCTAGCTTCACTGTTGATGTAGGCATTTGAACTTCTGTCCACTTGGCCACGAAGTCGGCTAGAGCTTGTGATTTGATTGCTGTTCGTGGCTAAAAGGTGATATCGAACACCATCAACTCAAGCACCCATTTAGCGATTCGGCCGGTGGCCTCGCGGTTATATAGGACGTCCCCGAGTGGATACGATGTGACCACCGTGATTTGATGTGCTTGGAAATAGTGTACCAGCTTCCGGACAGTGATGAGTAGGCCGTATAGCAGCTTCTGGACCTGCAGATATCTCGTATTCGAGTCGGCAAGGACCTCGCCGACGAAGTAGACTGGCCGTTGAACTTTTTGGATATGACCCTATTCAGATCGCTCGACCACCAAGACCGTACTGACTACCTGAGTAGTTGCCGCCAGATATAGCATTAGCGGTTCCTGGGGTATGGGTGACGCCAACACGGGAGGTGATATGAGAAATTGCTTAAAGTCTTTGAAGGCTTGCTGGGCTTTAGGAGTCCA
Source organism: Oryza meyeriana var. granulata (assembly GCA_003991445.1). NCBI lineage: Eukaryota > Viridiplantae > Streptophyta > Magnoliopsida > Poales > Poaceae > Oryza > Oryza meyeriana. The sequence goes on from RYFJ01004496.1 coordinate 13,026, forward strand.
CTGAAAATTATCCGCTTTCTTCAATAGCTTGAAAAAGGGCATGCCCTGTTCGCCCAGTCGGGAAATAAACCGGCTGAGTGCCGCCATGCAGCCTGTCAGCTTCTGGACGTCCTTCTAGTTAGTCAGGGGTGCCATGTTCATGATTACGTTGACTTTCTCCGGGTTGGCCTCGATGCCGCGATGCGAGATGATGAAGCTGAGTAACTTGCCGGATGGCACACCGAAGGTGCATTTTTCCGGGTTTAACTTCATCTTGAATCTTCGAAGATTTTGGAAGGTTTCTTCCAAGTCAGCGATGAGATCTTCTTTGGACTTGGTCTTGATCACCACATCATTGATGTAGGCTTCCACATTGCGCCCGATCTGAGTGTGAAGACACCACTGAATTGCACGTTGATACGTTGCTCCAGCGTTTTTCAAACCGAATGGCATAGTGATGTAGCAGTACGCTCCAAACGGCGTGATGAAAGACGAATTTAGGCAGTCCTCCTCCTTCAGGCTGATTTGATGGTATCCCGAGAAATAGTCGAGAAAGGTGAGAAGTTCGCACCCCGCAGTTGAATCCACCACCTGGTCTATTCTTGGTAAACCGAATGGATCTTTGGGGCACGCCTTGTTGAGATCGGTGCAATCGATGCACATGCACCATTTACCCTTTTTCTTCCGGACCAGAACTGGGTTTGCCAGCCAATCCGGGTGATAGACCTCTTTGATGAACCCAGCTACAAGGAGCTTGGTTATCTCTTCTCGGATAGCATCTTTTCGGTCTTGGGCGAAGTGCCGTAGCCGTTTCTTGACTAGCATGGCGTCTATCTTGACATTGAGGGCGTGCTCGATCACCTCCCTTGGTACGCCCGGCATGTCGGACGGTTTCCACGCAAAGATATCCTTGTTGGCGTGGAGGAAGGTGACGAGCACGTCTTCCTATTTGGGGTCGAGTCCGGTCCGACTAGGGCAATCTTGGAGGGGTCGGAAGGGTCCAGGGGGATCTTCTTCATGTCGGAATCCACTGAAATTCCCGACGACGTTGCTTTTTTGGCCGGAACTTGATCTTCGTCGACTTCGGTTGAGACGGCCTGCCGAATGCTGTTGCGCCCGACTGCCGCCTCTTGTGATTGAGCCAATTCGCAACTCTCCTTGTCGCAGGTGAAGGCTTGCTTGACATCGTTGTGGAGGGAGAGGACTCCTGCTGGCCTAGGCATCTTGAGCACCATGTAAGTATAGTGCGGTATCGCCATGAATTTGGGGAGCGCCGGCCGTCCGAGTATCGCGTGGTACGTAGTCACGAAGTCAGTGACCTCGAAGCAGATGTTTTCTGTGCGGAAGATATCCTGCATGCCGAAAGTGACCGGCAAGGTTATCTGCCCGAGTGGGGTTGAAGATAGGCCGAGAATTATCCCATGGAAGGGCGCCGTACTTGGCCGCAGATCTGAACGAGGGATCTTCATCTCATCTAGGGTCTTGGCAAAGAGGATATTGAGCGTGCTGCCTCCATCTATGAGAACCTTCTTCAACTTGAGGTTCTTGACGACCGGGTCCAGGACTAGTGGATAGCGTCCCGGGTGCGAAACCCGATCTAGGTGATCTACGCGGGTGAACGTGATGGAGATCTCTAACCAGCGCAAATATTAGGGGCGTCTGCTGTAGAGATTGTGTTGACGTCGCATGCTGTTAGCTTCTGTTTCTGCTTGGACTCATACACAAACGGCCCACCGAAGATGTGGTTGAGCTCGGCCTGGGGATCTTGAAAATTGTCAGCCGGGTCTTGATCTGGCTTGTCTTTGCTCTTGTTGGCGCCAGATGTAACGCCTCCCACCCGGTACCCCCGTACAGTGATACCAGAGAGGAAGCGCCCCGCAGGAGATTGGCGTGAACCAACTCCCATGGAACCGCGATCCTGATACCAGTCCCAGGAATCCTTGCTGGTACCCGCGGTCAACGGAGATGTACCATAGCAAATAACTAAATACATAAATACATATATATACCTTTACAAGTTGCGGCCTTGGGCAAGCCCTGAGCAGCAGCCAGCAAACAGAACCACAGCAGTGGAACGATAGCGCAGCGAGAACCCAATCCACAAGCAACAGCTTGGGACTAGGAAGGAAACCCTAATCTTCACTTCAGCTTCATACTTCCTGAAGGAGGAGAGAAAAGGAATGGATTGAGTACTTACGTACTCAACAAGTCACGGAAAACGTGAATCATGCAGGCTATCAAAGAGAGGCTAGGGTTTATTTAGCAAACCTTTTTCATTTGAAAACATTTTCGAAAACCTAAGTGTGGGTTGTTTCAGTGTGACTGGAAGGAGGCTCTCGCCTTGATCCTGTCCGCGAATTGCTTTTCAACAACTCAAGCGGACGACACAAATTTTAATTGATCTCAAGTATACTCATACCGCCTGTCGGACCACGACAGCGGTTCAGTGGATCTGCCCTCAAGCAGCTTTCCACTGTATCAACATCTATTACTTTATTTTCAATTTCATCCTCACCAGGACGTAATCTCATTTTTCACTTTAGTCCCATCCAGGACATTATTTTGTCTCATCTCATCTCAGCGGCTCCTTGAGCCATCCTCAAACTTATCTCAGCCATATACCGCTTCCACTCGGGAAGCCTAATCTATGATGTCATACGACATCCCGAGTCATACAGCCCCGTTTCAGACCACACAGGTCATCCATCAGCCACTAAGGCTGATTTTGGTAACGATTCCCATACCACAAATCTCTTTCGCAAACACTTGCAAACAAATCTACGCTAGAGGAATCACCTCACATTGCCCGTAACCGTGGGTGCGGCTGTTCGAACAGTTTGTATACCTTTGCAAAGGGTGCACGCTTTACCCACACGACGCGAGCTTACTTCCCGCACTCGTTAGTGGGGAAGGTTCGCGACAGGGCCTTTCCAAAGTGTCTCCAGGGCTGCCTGAAGCCAACTGGACGGGTCCCAGACCAAGTACCGAGCGAGTCCTAGACTCCTCGTACTCAGGATCCCGCGGGTGCATCTCTTATTGCTACCCCGGCGACTCCACGTCCAAAGGCGACCAAGCCAACCCTGGGTCTACTAATTACTTGGCCAGGGGTGTCCCATACTACCCGTGTGGTCGCACTTGTGAGATGCTCGGATGAAATTCCCCAAGGAATCGGTCCTTTTATGCGAATACATAGTGCCACCACACAGGCGATCACTTTGCACCGCGGATCTTTTGCAAATAAATTTTGTTCCGCAAATCCGCCAACATTGCATGTCGGTTTTTAAAACCACTTTGGAACCCTATTTTCCCCCAAATCGACAAACAATTGTGTTGTGAGTGGAACCATCGGAATCCATGCTCAGAGAGCACGGTCACCGAGATACCATGGGTGGAGCGACAAGGGATATGATATCAAAGACCTACAGGGTTTATGCAACTACCGGGCAGGTCCATTGGTTCACACCAAACCGAGGCCAATCAATTTATCGTGCACGCTAGCAATGCAATTTTGCAAACAAAACATTGTAAATTTAGGAGCACTATGGTCAAGGAGTGACTTGCCTCAGTCTTCGTCTTCAAACTTCACGAAAATCCAACGTCCGACGAATTTCCAAACGTGAAACGAGAGAAAATACGTAAAAACCCTATAAACAATATATTATTATTAATAAATAATAGTGCCATGAGATAGATCTCATTTTTAGAAAAATTTAAAGAGTTGAACGGGCTCAATCGGAGTTACAGTTGAAAAGATATGAATTTCTGAAGTTCTGGGGATTTTTCTGGAAAGGAAAAGGATTATTTGGATAAAGAATTATTTTGTGAACAGTAGCTGGCAGGGGGCCCATGTGTAAGTGGCTGGGGAGAGAGAAAAGGAAGGGCTGGCCCACTTGTCATTGGGAGAGAGGAGAGAGCCAAGGGGCCACATGTCACTGTGATAGGAGGAAGTAACTGTGCATGGGCCCACATGTCATAGATAGAAGAGGGATGAGAGAGTGACAGGGATTGGGGCCCACTTGGAAGAGAGAGGGGAATGGATGACAGTGTGGTCCCACTTGCAGTGATAGGAGGGAGTTACTATGCACTATTTGTTATGGGCCCATCTGTCATAGGAATATATATGTTAATATGGATTAAGTTTCTAAACTGTGTAGGGGCCCACGGGTCAGAGGGTACTGGGAGGGTTATGGAGTGGGCCCCCCTGTGTCTGCAGGACCCACATGTCATGGACCCCGAAGGAAACATCAAGTGGGGGCCACATGTCATGCAGGGGGATTAGTTGGGCGGGCCTTCACATCAGAGACCGAGAGACAGAGGGGTGTGCCGGATGTGGTACAGGAGACCGGCCGAAAAGAGATCGATGGTGCACGGCGGCCGTGGTCGCGCCAGCGAACGGCGGCGAGGGAGGAGTAGCGGCACTCGGGAATGGGACGAGGGGAGCGCAACGAGGGAGGTGGACGGCTCAGATGGATGGATGGAGGCTCGGGGGCGGCCGGCGGTGAGAGGCGGTAAGCGGCGGCGAGGTGGCATTGTGGACGGCCGTTGCTGGCAACCGGGGAGCGGCGGAGAGAGGTCGGGGAGCCTCGAGTTTGGATGCAAAGGGATGTGAGAGAAGGAATAGCAGGAGGTCTCAGCTTCTACCTGACACAACGGCGAGGAATCGGTGGCGGCGTTAATGGCGGAGCACAGCGGTGGCCGATTTGGGGCATTCTTGCTCGGCGTCAATTGGGCGCCGGCGAGGGATGGGAGGAGGTCGCTGCATGCCGGGGAACACAACGGCGGCGGCGGCTTGGTCGATTGGGCTTGGGAATGGTGGTATTTGGGCGGGTTCGAGCGGCGCTAATGGTGGCGGAGAGAGAAGCTCGGGTTTTGCGGGGTAATGGAGCGGCTGGGCTGGGATTTTATAGGTGCAGCGTGGCGCTAGGTGACGACGGACAGAGGCGTGGAGGCAAGATTTTTCTTCACGGGATAAGGTTGGAGCAGTGGCGCGGGGCTTGGGACGGCGGGGCGGCTACGCCGGCCGAGGTGAGAGTGGCGCGGCAGGGACGATAGGACGGGACAGAGAGGCGGAGCGTGACTGTGGTGGGGAAGGAGAAGAGGAGGGCCGCGGTGAGGTGACGGGACATGGCACTGTGGCATAGCCGTGGCCGACGCCATTGGGCTTCCTTGAGCGGCGCGAGAGAGGGGAGAGGGACAGAGGGGATGGCGATAGGACGAGGTTGCGGCGCTGACCTTGAAGCTTGCCGGGAGACACGGGGTATGGGCCGGGGTGTCCTGTGTCGAGGAAGAAAATCCGAGAAGGATCGAGAGAGGGAGAGAGAGAGCAGAGAGAGACAAGGAGCGAGAAGGGAGGATGAAGACGACGAGGAAGACGACTGCCAGGCAGGCCCGGTGCAGCACTGGTGTCGCGCGCGTGGGTGGCCACGTGCGCGGGTGCGGTCGGGAGCGGAGCTGACCGATGGGGCCCGGTCATCAGCGGTCCGAGCGCGTGCGCGGGCGCGGCAGGGTTGCTGACCGCTGGGCCCGTTTTGTCAGTGCGTGCGGGGCGGGGGAACCAGGCCGTGGGCCGGCGCGGGGAGGAGAGGAGGCCGAGCGGTTTTGGGCCGAGGAGAGAGGAGGACAGCCCATAGGAACAGTGGCGTTTCCTCTTTTCCCAGGAATATATTGGATTGGTTTTGAAGGTTTTTGAGTTTGGAGATTGGTTCAAATGGGATTTTGGATTTTTGTAAAAATTTCTGGGAAGTTTATAGAGGTTCTGAGCTGATCCTTGAAGCGAATTTTTGAGGGTTGAAAGGGTGTTGTATTTGGAATTTGGTATTTATAATATTCTCAGGAATTAATTTTGAGAGAATTTCGAGATGGACTCATATATACATATACACATATATGTATACATATATGTATATATGAGAGAGGGATCTTAGGAGGGCTTTTTGGAAGGGATAACTTGGGATTGAGATTCGGATTTGAGATTTGGACTTCAGGGACTTTTTTGGGAATCTTTGAGAGAAGAATTATAGGAGGAAAGATCTCAAGGGGATATTAGGATTGGAGTTTAATCCTCGGGATTCTCTGAGGAGGATTTCTACCACCATGGTTGAGATATATATATATAGATATATTTTTGGAAGGAAAAGGATGGGGATTTTGGAGGGAATAGATAATAAATTCCTAGGGGTTGGATACTATTTTGGATAGGGGACTCTGATACATATACATATAGATATGTATATATATTTTTAAGAAGGATTCGAAGGGAGGGTTTCAAAAGAGGGTTCAGACTCGAATTAAATTTTTAATTCGAGATCATGACTCGGGAAAATTTGTGGGGAGTTTTGAGAGGTGTTTCTGAGATGGGATTTGGGCATACATACATATATATGAATATTTGGATGATATTTGGAAATAGAAATGAGGAGATTAAAAAGGGGTCTAGATTTGGATTTTGATTTAAAACTGGGACTTGATTCTCAGGGATATTTTTGGGAATTTGCAATGGATTAGAATTTGAGGACCTCGAGGGAAGATTAGGATTTGGATTTAATTCTTGGGATTTGAGGATTTTGGAAATATATAAATTTGGCATGTTTCAGGAAGGGAGTTCTCGATGTGAATTTTAGGGTTTTTCGAGAGGAACAAGATGAAGAGATTTTAAATAGATGGCTTCAAAGGCGATTTCCGAAGGGTTTCATTGGAGGGCTTCGAATTGCAAAATTTGAACCCGAGTTCAGAGAGTTTTTGGGAGGAGTGAGATAAGAGTATTTTAATCAAAAGCTTCAGGAGAGATTCGAAGGGAACTTGGAATTTGAATTTCCCTGAGGATATTTTGAGAGAGACAATCGAATTGCAAAATTCGAGTCTCGGAATTGGAGAGAATTTGGGATCGAGGATTTAGGGTTTCAAAGAGGGCTTGGATCTGAGATCTACGGCACTTAGTCCTTAAGCACACATAAAAATCCAAAAGTTTTGAAATTAAGGTTTTTACGAAAATAGTTTTTTTTTAACGGCCCGGAAACCGGGGAGTTACACTAGATGATGAAGTCTGCTCGAAGGCAAACTTCTTGAGCATCAAGCAGTCTTTGGCCGCATGCTTGCCTTTGGGGTGGAAGGGGCATGGCCCGTTCATGACTTTCTGGTAGTCGTTGTTTCGTTGGGGCTACGACCGAGTTCGCTCCATGTTGGCCACCTCGTTGTCCGACTTCCGCTTGCGGTTGCCAGACTTGTTCTGTGATGGCTCGTTGTCGGCTTTCACCTTCTAGTCCTTCTGCTGGGACTCCTTCTTCTTGTCGAGGGCCTTGGTGACCGCTTTGGCCGAGTCGGCGTATTTGTTTGCCATATCGAAGAGAGCCCAGACGGTGGCTGGAGGCTTCCGAGTGAACTTCGCGATGAACGGGGCATCCTTTACTCCCTTGCGGAAGGCGGCGATGACGGCCTCGTCTTTGATCATTGGGATCTAGTTGCGCTTCTCGGAGAACCTCTTGATAAAGTCGCGTAGAGACTCGTTCTTCTTCTGGTGCAGTTGGTATAGATCATGCTCAGAAGACGGCCTCTCGTAGGTCCCTTGAAAGTTAGCGATGAACCGCTCCCTGAGTTCTCCCCAGGAACTGATCGACTGCCTTGGGAGCCCTATTAGCCATGTCCTCGCTGAGTCGGCCAGGGCTACCGGGAGGTAGTTAGCCATGGCTTTATGGTCACCCTCGGCAGCTCGAATTGCCAGGGTGTATACGGTGAGCCAGGACTCGGGGTTGGTTTTACCATCATATTTCTTGATCCCCGTAGGCTTGAAGCCCGACGGCCAGTCGACGTCCTGCAGCTCATGGCTGAAAGCTGGAACGCCTTCATCTTCATGAGGGCTCTGGCTCCAACTGCGGTGGTTAAACCGCTCGTGGTGAAGACCGAAACGCTCGTTCTCGTCCTCCAGTCGGCGGCGCTCGTCTTCTTCACGTTGACGGCGCCGAGCATTGATGTCGTATCGGAGGTCACGTTGTAGACGAACTCGAAGGTCTTGGTCGAATCGGTGATCGTACTGGTGACGCCACCGATTGTTGTTGTTAGTGTCGCCGAGTGATGTTTGCCACGATTCCTCGTGTGGCCGACTAGAGACAGCCGCCTGGTGTCGTGCTGACGTAGATGATCCTGCCGCCGGAGAACCCGACCGGTTGGTCAGTACAAGTGTGTCGCCCGACTGTTGTTGCTGCTGACAGGCAGCAGCTGTAATCATCGCCTTGATCATGGCAATAGTCGGGGTGGCCTGGTGATCAGGCCCGAGCTGGAGCGTGTCCAGCAGAGTTGTAGCGGCCACGATGTTCTATTGTGGCGTGACGAAGATGTCGTGATCGCCGACTTTTGTCTGGAGGATCTGTTGCTGAGCGGTTCACCCAGCCTTGCATAGCCCGTCATTGTGAGCCTCGCGGTCGGCTTCCTCCTGTTATCGTAGTCAGTGCGCCTCCTCTTGTTGCTCCTCTTGTAGTCGGCGTACCTCTGGTGGAGGGGTCGAAGCCATGAAGATCTCACGGGGGATAAGGAGACTTGCCAGACTGGAGTCCGAACTGGTGTTCGAACCGTTGTCTGACCTGGAGTCGAAGTCCGAGTAGTTCATCAGAGTAAGAATGACTCCGACCTCCCTAGATCCAATCTGAAGCGGCCCTAGGCCATGTCCAAACTGAATTGCAGGGGATCGGGTCTGCCGCATAAGATGTAGATCTGCGGTGTTGCTGAGCCTGTGCGGGAAATTGACGATCTCTCCCTTCCTAGCCCAAACTCGGGCTGGCTCAAGGCCTAGCGCGAGTCGGACACCGAAGGAGAGAGTTGTCCCGTGGCTCGGCGAAGTAGAAGATTGCTGCGTCAGATTGAAGATGGTTGTTGCAGCGTCTTGTGGGCCGATTGGCGCAGAGTCGGCTGGTTCCTCGGCCAGTTGGATTGGATTTACGTCGGCCATGGTGAGATTGCCGATCTGGTCGGTGACGAAGTCGAGGCTTTCGAAGGTTATTGTGTCTCCAGGGGAGAATTTGTTACCGTCGACTTCTCTTGTTGGATCCATCGAGATTATTGATGTTGATTTCACTGAAGCCCCTACCGGCACGCCAACTGTCGATGTTTTACACCGGCAATATGAATATGGGGCTACTCGGCGGATGAAAACTCGGTGGATTGCAAAGGAACACAAGGAGATTTTATACTGGTTCAGGCCCTCGATGTGAGATAATAACCTACGTCCAGTTGTGGTGGTATTTCTTTGAGGATTTGTGTCGATCAATGATCATCTGTCCTCAGGGGCGCCCTGCCTCCCCGCCTTATTATACTGGGGGACAGGGGTACAAGGTAAGAGTCCTAGCCGGATATGGCCAAGGGATCTCCTCTTAGAGATACAATCTACCCGACTAGGACTGTATATTCCTTATTGTACAAGGCAAAGTCTACCGGGTGCTACTATATCTCTAATTACAAGTCTCGGCCCATCCTCTATCCGAGTGGCCCATATGCTTGTGACGAGGTACCCGGGGCCCATGGCCTTCACACACGGCAAGTGCACGGGTAGATGCTAGTGGATGATCCACTAACTCGGTGGGGAAGAAGACAAAAACAAGATGTCGATGTTTTTACACCGGCAATATGGAATATGGGGCTACTCGGCAGATGGAAACTTGGTGGATTGCAAAGGAACACGGGGAGATTTATACTGGTTCAGGCCCTCGATGTGAGGTAATACCCTACGTCCAGTTGTGGTGTTATTCCTTTGAGGATTTGTGTTGGCTTCTATGAGCTTCTGCCCTCAGGGGGTGCCCCGCCTCCCCTTATATACTGGGGGACAGGGGTACAAGGTAGGAGTCCTAGCCGGATACGGCCAAGAGATCTCCTCTTAGAGATACAATTTACCCGACTAGGACTGTATATTCCTTATTGTACAAGGCAAGGTCTACCGAGTGCTACTATATCTCTAATTACAAGACTAGGCCCATCCTCTATCCGAGTGGCCCATATGCTTGTGATGAGGTACCCGGGGCCCATGGCCTCCACAGCAGCCCCTGAGACCTTCATAGTTATGTCACAGCTGATGCCGAGTGCTCATCCTCCATGGTGAAGATTGCCCGAGTGCATTGCTCCAGAGTACTCTTTGTCCAAGTGCGTCTTCTTCCCGAGTTCTGCTTCATGTCAGCTGGCAGCGAGGCTATGAAGGGCTCCATGTAGAAGTATAAGTAATGTGCGCCGGATAGGCGCACCTATTAGGTGTAGCCCCCCGACTTTGTGCTTAATTGTAAAAACAATTAAACATAAAGTCAAAGATCTTTAACCTTGTAGTCTTTCCCAAGTAGTATACTACTGGTATATGAAACTCTTCGATATCATGTCAACCGGAATATGATTTATAGTCTTTGCCGACTAACATGCCACTCGTATATGGGACTCTTCAACTTCATGTCAGCTGGAAAGGGTGTTTATAGTCTTTCCCGAGTAGTGCACTACTCGGAAGTTAGACTCTTTAGTGTCATGTCAGCTAGAATAGCATTGCTCATGGCAACTGTTGGCCAAGCATGTAGGCCGAGTACCACTTTATGAAATTAAATCCATTGTGTGGTCAGGTGTACTTGAGAGATACCTGCATCCTCAATTTTGATGAAGACTAGCTTGTGACCCTTATAAGGATATATCCTCAATACCTGGTGGATAAGACAGATACCCAAATACATGTGTTCAGCAATTTGGCCTTCATGAAGCATATCTGTTTACCTCATCGGTTCCTGTTGGTAGCACCAGCACTGCGATTTTAACACAGCCAGCGAGCAGCCCACATCGAGCGTGCTACTGTAGAAACTCATATCTTGGTGGCCCAGTACCGTCCCCCCGTTTTGCAAGGCCTTAAAGCCCGACGATCGGAAATGGCTCTATAAAAGGCAGGGAGAGAGAGAAAAGATTCCTTCATCTTCTCCAATCCACCAATCGTTTCATCTTCCAGCTTTCGCGCCGAAATTTCGCCTCTCGCTCCGCTAGGGTTCGCCATTGCTTGCTCTCCCCCATTAGAACTCGGGCGATTCCGCTCCTCCTTGTCTATTCCAAACCTTCCGCAACATTTCCCCCAAATCTCCTCATCCCTAACCATGTCGAGGGCTTCAAATCTCGCGGGTGCGTCGGATGAGGTCTGGCCGACTTCGGATTGCGGGTCGGCTAAGCTGAAGCTTCTGGAGAAGCAGCTGAGGTTGTAGAGCCACGATGTCATCAACTGGCGTCCGGCTAAGGGTGAATCGGTTCCGGAGCCCCAGGACGGTGAGACCGTCGTTTTCAACTCTTTTTTCCATCAGGGTCTTTCTCTTCCATCTTTTGAGTTCTTCCGCCAGCTTCTTGCTTTTTATGAACTCGAGTTGGTGAATCTGAATCCCAACTCGATTCTACAAATCTCCATATTCGTGACTCTTTGTGAGTGCTTCCTAGGTGTGGAACCCCATTTAAATCTTTTTAGATATTTGTTCCATATCAAGGCCCAACCCTCCAAAAGCAAAATCAAAGTGATGGGGGGGCTGGTATCCAACTCAGGAGCGAGATGAAGAGGATCTATCTCAATATCCCTCTAAAATCTTCTCTCAAAGGCTGGCATAAGGAATGGTTTTACTGCTCCGATCTTGAGCTAAGCCTTCCCCCTTTTATGGGTTTGCCCCCGGTGGTTATTGCCAAGTGGTCATCTTTGCCCACCTCTAAAGAAATGGGGCAGGTTAACATACTTGTTGGTAGGATTGACAAGCTGAAGAAAGCTGGTTTGACTAGTCCATGGGTGGCCAGACGTTTCTTGACTCGGTGCATCAGGCTGCTGAAGCTGAGGTGTCACTTCGGCTGGGACTACAAGGGCAAAGGTGATCCCAGCCGAGAATACTCCGACCTAATGGACAAGTACAAGGTGACCAACATCCTGCTAGATTTCTTTGCCAGCGGGGTGATTGAAACTGAAGACACAGATCGGTCTGTGGTGGCTTACAGTCGGAAGAGGCCACGCCCCAAGGTAACCCTTGCTGATGTTGTCTTGCAGCTCATCTGTGGTGAATGCTTGCAGATATATGCCCAAGTTGGCTCCGCAATGTGTAACATGTATTGTTGAACTGCTTGCAGACATGTGAGGAGTTCGATGACGACTCCTGAACGCTATCGGCCATGAAGTTGAAGAAGAGGCTGAGAAATCCTTCTGCTACTCAGCCTGACTCCAAGAGAACGGGGAAGAGACCTGTTGTAGATCAGGGCAAGAAGAAGGTTATGAGGCCGAGTGCCGCAGCCGGGAGTCTGAAGATAAAAGACACCACCGGTACAGCCTCCAGGCCGCCGAGTCCCAGACCGGGACCAGCGCAGTCGAGCTCAGCATCATCGAGCCCAATAAGAGTGCCGCCGAGTACAAGGTCAAGTCAAGTGTCGCTGGGCTCAGCAACATCAAGCCCAAGGATGGCACCGCCAAGTACTCGGGCACCCTAGCCTGCCACGTCTGGAGCGGGGCCAACCTGGGTAGAAACACCGCCACCGACTACCGTGCCCTCAGGCCCGACAGTCAGCGGCCCTCCAGTGCCGACCCCTGGATCCCCCGGACAGAGGCTTAAGTTTTCCAAGAGGTAGGTTGCTCTGGGTCTTCTGAAAATCTTGTTCGGCATGGTAGCGTTTTGATGTTTGACTCATTACGCAGGAAGCGAGCTAACATTGATCTCAAGGATGCCACTCCAGCTACCCCCGTTGTCGAGCTAGCCCCAGCCGAGCTAGCGCTAGCGAGCACACCTGCTGAGCCGGTGACGGTCTCAGTTGCAGAAACTGAGATCATCCCGACTGCAGGGCCGCCGACACCGGCCGACCAAGGGGCGGTTGTCGAAGCTGTCACTCTAGACCCTGAGCCAGCCTCCGAGGCCCTGGAGGCTGCCGAATTGAGGGCCAGGACCCCGTCACCGTCCATGTCGCCGTTGTCATTGTCATCGTCGTCGTCGTCGTCTTTGGAAAGACCAGACCTCCCCAGGCTCGAAGCCCCTTCCTGCAAGTTCCCGAGGACATTCCGCTAGGTGGCCCCCGATGGAACTACGAGGAGTTACAAGCATGACAAGGTTGCGGCGGAGAAGGAGCGTGAGGACTTGCTTCGCACCGCAATCACCGTGTCCCAGGGGATTAAGGTGTGAATTTCTCCGTATTGAAGTCTTGGTAGTCCTCCTGGCACGAGTGTTCTGACGCTCGACTCTGCTTTGCACTATTTCTCCCCGAGCAGAAACTTGTTGACCGCTCGGAGAGGATGAACAAGGTCTTGACCTGAGTTGCCCCCCAACTCCAAGAATTGGACCAGCTCCGGGCATTAAAGGCCGAATTGGAGCAGAGCCACCAGGGGAGGGAGTCTTGGCTGAAGGGAGCCGTTAATCAGCTCAGGGATGAAAACTAGGACCAAGCCAAGAAGATTGGAAGTAAGTCTCCCTAACATCTTCCTGACTGAGCCCTTAGTATATTTCTCCAGCTGTGCTGTTTCCCGACTGCTCGGTTGTGTCTTGACTGCAATGCTGAGTACTTGACTATTCTGATGTGCAGCCCTCGAAGCCGAGCTAAAGATCCGAACAGAGGGAGAAGTCCAGCTGAAGGAGGCCGAGAGAGCCAAGGCCGGGCTCGAAAAAGACAAGGGCTAAAGCCGAGCTTGAGAAAGAGAAGGCCGACTTGAAGAAGGCCAACGCCAAGCTCGAGAAGGAAAAGGCTTAATTGGAGAAGGCCAAAGCCAAGTGGGAGGCCGACTACGAAAGTAAGTCTCCGCTCTGACAATGATTTTAACCAATCCATTAAGTACTCTGTCTATAGTTTTGCCTAACAAGTTTACTTGTCGGTGAACCTGGGCAGCTGCTAGAGCCAATGCCCAAATCCAATTTTAGGCTTTCGCAGAGGAGATAAAAGTTGTCAAGGAGTCATGGGAGATCCTTGTCGAGTCCTTGAAAGGGTTCCTTGACATCATGGATCCTCACTATGTGGGGAACCAGCTCCAACACGATCTCCCAAGTGCAGGCGCGCCTTAACGAAGCACCAAGTGCCCTGAAGAGGTACTCGGATGAGCATGTTGTTGTCGGCGTGGCCCAAACCCTAGCGATGACCAAGTCAATCTACCCCAGGGCAGATATTGAGGCCATCGGAGAGGGGTTCGCCGAGGAGACGACACCTGAGGAGGCGCTGGAGCTAATAGCCAAGGCAAGGCAGACTGCAGAGGTGATCACCCGAGACCTGGGTATGTAAGAACAGTCCATCATATAGTCGGTGTATATGAATTTTTGTAAAAACATGTGTAAATATATGCGCAATGCCGCCAAGCTCTAAGTTCTGACTTAGTTATCATTAGCTTTATCCGACTGTGTAGTCTACACCGAGTTAGTCTGTAGGAACTTAATAAAATTAAAATCGTCCACCGTAGGATGTTGTACTCGGGCAAACATAACAAAGCCGTTGCAAAACTTCATAACTTTAGCAAAATAGGCTCGTATATTATTGACAAAGCACATATAATACATGCAACCCCCGACTCACTACTTGGTTGAGACAAGCGGCGTAGTGAGTCAGAGAAAAACTGTACACATGGAAAGTATAAAACTCAGGTATAGAAAGGGCGTAGCTGTTCTATATTCCATGAGTTGTTGATGAGGGCACCGTCTTCGGTCTTTAGTCAGTAGGTGCCTGGCCGCGTGACCTCGGCTATAATGAACGGCCCTTCCCATATTGGGGATTGTTTATACCTGTCTTTGGTGGTTTGTATTTTTCACAAGACAAGATCTCCAACCAAAAAGGCGCAACCATGAACATTGCGATTGTGGTAGTGACGCATGCCTTGAAGATACCTTGCCGACTGGATTATTGCGATGTCCCTCGCTTCTTCCAACTGATCTAGTTCGACCAATCAGGTATTGTTTGAAGTGTCTTCTGAGTAAGCCCAAAGTCACGGAGAGCCGAACTCTAACTCGGTTGGTAGCATAGCCTCGGCACCGTAGACCAGAAAGAAAGGAGATTGCCCTGTTGCCCGACTAACCGTGGTTCTGAGAGACCAGAGAACAGATGGGAGCTCTTGTAACCACCGGCTCACGTATGGTTGTAGTCGGTCAAATATCTTGGCCTTGATACCTTGTAAGACCATACATTGGCGCGTTCAACCTGCCTATTGCTCTGCGGGTCTGTCACAGACGCATAGCAGATCTTGATGCCGAAGTCATCACAGAAATCTTGAAACACGCTGCCCGTGAACTGAGTATCGTTGTCCATGATGATGCGGTTAGGGACCCCGAATCGGTATAATATACTCATGATGAAGTCCTTTGCTCGTGCCGCTGTTATGGTAGTAACGGGTTTTGCCTCAATCTACTTTGTGAATTTATCCACTGCGACGAACAAGTGTGTGAACCCTCCTGGCGCTTTCTTGAAAGGCCCGACCATGTCAAGCCCCCATAGTGCAAAGGGACAAAAGATTGGGATTGTTTGGAGTTCTTGGGCTGGGAGATTGGTTTGTCTTGCGTAGAACTGGCAACCCTCGCATGTGTGAACAATGTCTTTGGCGTCTGTTATTGTTGTTGGCCCGAAAAATCCCTACCGATAAGCCTTTCCGACTAATATCCTGTGTGCGGTCATCTTCGTGAGGGCTCCGGCTTCGATCGCAGCGGTTGAACCGCTCGTGGTGGAGGCCGAAGCGCTCATGCTCGTCCTCCAGTCGGCGGTGCTCGTCCTCTTCGCGTTGACAGTGCCGGGCATTAATGTCTTGTCGGAGGTCATGTTGTAGATGAACTCGGAGGTCCTGGTTGAACCGACAATTGTTCTGGTGACATCGCCGATTGTTGTTGTTGTTGCCGAGTGATGTTTGCCTCAACTCCTCGTGTGGCTGACTTGAGTCAGTCGCCCGGCGTCGCGCTGATGCGGACGAGATTGCCGCTGGAGAACCCAACCAATTGGTCGGTATAAGTGTTTCACTCAACTGCTAGTACTGCTGACAAGCGGCAGCTGTGATCATGGCTTTAATCTTGGCGGGAGTCGCCTGGTGATCAGACCCGAGCTGGAGTGTATCCAGCAGGGTTGCAGTGGCCACGACGTTCTGTTGTGGCGTGACGAAGACGTCGTGGTCACCGACTCTAGTCTAGAGGATTTGCTACTGAGCAGTTCTCCCAGCCTTGCATAGCTCATCGTTGCGAGCCTCGCGGTCGGCCTCCTCCTGTTGCCGTAGTCAGCGTGCCTCCTCTTGTTGCTCCTCTTGTAGTCGGCGTACCTCTGGTGGAGGGGTTGAAGCCATGAAGATCTCGCGGGGCAGAAGGAAACTTGCCAGACTGGTGTTCGAACTAGTGTTCGAACCGCTGTCCAACTTGGAGTCAGAATCCGAGTAGTTGATCGGAGTAAGGATGACTCCGACCTCCCTAGATCCAATCTGGAGTGGCTTTGAGCCCTGTCCAAACTGAACCGTGGGGGATCGGGTCTGCTGCGTAAGATGTTAGACCGCGGCATTGCCCGAGCCCGTGCGGGAGATTGACGATCTCTCCCCTTCCTATCCTGACCCGGGCTGGCTCAAGGCCTAGCGTGAGTCGGACACCGAAGGAGAGAGTTGTCCCGAAGCTCAGCGAAGTGGGAGACTGCCGTAGCAGATCGACGACGGTGACTACGGTGTCTTGTGGGCCGACTGGCATGGAGTCGGCTAGTTCCTTAGCCGGTTGGATTGGATCTGCGTCGGCCAAGGTGAGATTGCCGAACATGTCGGCGACGAAGTTGAGGCTTCCAAATGAAATCGTGTCTCCAGGGGAGAATTTGTCATCGTCGACTCTTGTTGTTGGATCCATCGAGATTATTGATGTAGATCTCGCCGAATCCCCTACCTGGCGTGCCAACTATCAATGTTTTACACCGCAATATGAATATGGGGCTACTTGACAGATGGAAACTCGGTGGATTGCAAAGGAACACGGGGAGATTTATACTGGTTTAGGCTCTCGATATGAGGTAATACCCTACATCCAGTTGTGGTGTTATTCCTTTAAGGATTTGTGTTTGCTTCTATGAGCTTCTGCCCTCAGGGGGCGCCCTGCCTTCCCTTATATACTGGGGGACAGGGGTACAAGGTAGGAGTCCTAGCCGGATACGGCCAAGGGATCTCCTCTTAGAGATACAATTTACCCGACTATGACTGTATATTCCTTATTGTACAAGGCAAAGTCTGCCGGGTGCTACTATATCTCTAATTACAAGGCTAGGCCCATCCTTTATCTGAGTGGCCCATATGCTTGTGATAAGATACCCGGGGCCCATGGCCTCCACACAAGAGGAATCAAGGAGAGGATAGTACTAGTCGCAAAGACGACGGATGGCTGCAAAGGCCACGTCCTGGTAGGCGAGCTGGAGTGTAGGCCTCACCATCACGAAACGGTGACGGCGTAACTCAGGACGGAGGGGGTACAGGCAAAGGGTAAGGCGGCAATGGGGAGGAACGGTGGCGATGATGAAACCTGCGAACTGGGGGGTGGAGTATCCAAGGTAGTGAGCCAAGTCTCAGAGAATCTTGACAAAGCCTCCCTGGCCTTCACCGTAGGAAAAGTGAGTGCCGCTAGTAGCCATCTACAATTTGAAAACAAGAAAAGGAGTTAGTAAAAATTTTCAAAATTTAGCTAAGTGGAGGAAAGAAGTAAGAAAATTTTCAGTTTTCGTAAATAGTTTTTAGAACATATAGTCTTAGGGACTTCCTAATGTGGGGTTTCGTTCCTAGGGGCCAAACCCAGGCTTTGATACCACCTCTGTAACGCCCCTCTCCCGTTAACCCGGATAGGCCAACAGAAGAGGAACACCATTACCTATAATACGTGTACTAGTCCCAGGAGACCAGCTGGTACATACAGGACATCAGTGGATCATTGCCAAACTTGCTTTATTTACTTCACATAGTCCTTACATAGGTTGTAGCCCGGATAGAACCCGAGACATAAAACGACACATTACAAAAGTAGGCAACGGAATACACGGATAGATCTAATACCCACAAGCAAAGCTTGGGACCTAGACCAAAACCCTAAAACTCGTCGTACTCGGCTTGTTCTTGATAATACTCACTAAGGGCGGGGTCTTCATCTTCATAGACTTCTGAGGGGAAAAGTAAGCAAGGGTGAGTACGTGAGGTACTCAGCAATTCACAAAAAATATGTGGCATGCAAGCGGTTAGCAAAGAAGGCTAGAATTATTTTGTAAATGTGATTTTCAAAGATTTTAGTGTTTTTTTTGGAAAATATCTAAGTGTGCTCTTTAAGTTGTTGGAAAGAAGCTCACACTTCAACCCATTCCATGAGTTGCTTTGCAACAACTCACCACAATTAAGTTAGTCGGGAAGAGACTTGCGTCTCAACCTACTCCACAAGTCTGAGATTTGTCACATATTTCAATTCAGAGCGTACTTTCCACTAGTACCTCCATTTAGGTGGATTCTCATTTTAAAATTTATCACTTTAACAACTCAACTATGGTGTCATTCAACACCCCGGGTCACACAAGCCCGTTTCAGGCCACACATGTCATCCATCGGTCACACAGACCGATTCTGGTAACGAATCCCAACCCGCAAAACAATTGCATAGATATTTGTAAAATAAAATCTACGCTAGAGGAATCACTTCACATCCACCCGTAACTGTGGGCACGGCTGTTCGAATAGTTTATAAACCTTTGCAAAGGGTGGCACGCTTTACCCACACGACACGAGGTTACTCCCACACTAGCCAAGCGGGGAGTTTCGTGACAAGGCCTTTCCGAAGCCCTCTCAGGATAGCACGTTGCCCTATAAATGGGTTCTCTCAACCAAATACCCGAAACTCATTTTCGGTACTTAGGGACGGGGGTATCTTGCCCTCATGGCACCCAGCCGCTCCCACATATATTAGCAACCGAACAATCCTGAGATCACTAATTACTCGGCCAGAGGCGTCCTATTGCACCCGTGTAGTCGCACTGTATTATGCTCAGTGCAATTCCCTAAGGAAACGGTCCTTATATGCCACGTGAAGTTGGAGCCACATAGGAAGCAACGACCCATGACCAAGTTGTATAAACCATTTTATTTCACAAACGCTCGACCAAGGGTGCCGAGATTTAAAATTATTTGAATAAACCCTAGTTTTCCCATCGTCATACATTTAGTTTAAATAAAATGGGGTCACCGATACTGGTACTCAAGTATAAATACCAGGACGACAGGGTTACAAGGGACAGGCAACAAATTATTCAAGGAGGGTACCATGCAGCAATTAGGTTGGGCCTGACAGATTCGATTACGAATCATGGCCATTAATAATCGTGTTTCTAAATATGCATGTTTCATAAATCAAAATAAAATTTTAAATTATGGGTCCAATATGGTCAAGGGTGACTTGCCTTGCTCCTGGCCCTGCGGGTCCTCGATGAAATCCTCGAGCTGCGGCTCCTCGGTACCGGTTTCTACTCATTGCAAAAAGAAAACAAGCAAAAACACCAAGAATCATGACCTAATAGTGCTAGTGTGTGGATCTCATTTTTAGAAAAATTTTGAGAGCAGAATGGGCTCAAACGAAGTTACGGTTTAAAAGTTATGATTTTTCAAAGTTTAAATCCATTTATTGTGAATAAAAGAATTAAAGTTATTTAGAAAAGAAAAGGAATAAAAGAAAATGAAAGAAAAAGGAGACTGACTGGTGGGGCCCTAATGTCAGAGGGGAGAAAGAGGTGGCTAAGGCTTGAACTGACTAGTGGGGCGTCTGGTCAGTGGGAGGAAGAGGATGATAGGTGGGGTCAGGCTGTCAGCAAAGGAGAGAGGGAACGGAAGGGAACATAGTGACTGTCATGTGTGACCAGGTTGTCAGTGGGGAGCAGAGGATGGGCGCTGACATGTGGGCCTAATCTGTCGATAAGGAGAGAGAGGGGAACAGTTGCCCTGGCATGTGGGGCCGGTCTATCGGTGGCTGAAGGGGAGTCCGAGGGGACCCGCGGTGGCCCGCGTCGGCTGACGCGGCACCCACGTGGCGATGCCAGGTCGGCTTGGTCCGACGGGGCTGCCTCCGGTGCAGGTCGATGGCGGACGACAGCCGAAGTCGATCTTGCCGGCGGTGGCGAACTACAGCGAGCGGCCGACGGTGGTGGGATGCAAAGGGGACAGGGAATCTCGTAGATGGCTCGGATTGGGCAGCTATGCAGCGGAGCATGGTTACCAGCAGCATCCAGAATCGACGGCAGCAATGGTCAAATGGTCACCGCTGATGACCATTTGAACGGCGGAAGGTTTCTGGTTTTGATCGCTTGAGCGTGGTACATTGAGGGGAAGGGAATGGAGGAAGAAATTTTGGCTTTACCTGTGGCTATCGGGGTGGATTGGACCGGCAGCAATGGCAGACGGTGGCGGGGTGAATTGGGTGTTTCTGATTCTGGGGCTAATCGGCATCGAGGAATAGCTGAGGAGGTTCACAGTGGCTTGGGGAGCTCAACGGTGGCGGTGGTTCGTCCAGAGGGGCTCTAGAGCGGTGGCAATGCTCGGGTCAGTACATGGTGGAGGGATGTTCTTGGCGGTGAGCTAGCTCGAGTGCTTGTCTCGGTGACCGGAGGGGAGGGGGAGGTGGCTCTATTTATAGCGGAGCTTGGGCGCTATTAGACGACGAACAATGGCTGTGGGAGCAGGGGGATAAGCTCGAGCTTGCCGATTGGACGCAACAATGGCACGGCGTGCTGTGGCTTGCGTCATGTGCTGCAGAGGAGAAAAACAAGGAGAGGAGGTAATGGCGAAGCAACGGGGCGAGACGCTCGCGCGTGCGGGTTGACTTCGGGTGCTCACCGAAAGGAAAGGCTGCGGCGGCCATGTTGTTGTTGACGTCGGGTGTACGGGATTGGATGGCGGATCGGGTTTCTCACCGGGGATGGGATGGCGGAGGTTGACGATGGCGCTCCACGCAATTTATGGCAGCGACCGGGCAGTATGGGCAAGCACAG
Source organism: Oryza meyeriana var. granulata (assembly GCA_003991445.1). Lineage (NCBI taxonomy): Eukaryota > Viridiplantae > Streptophyta > Magnoliopsida > Poales > Poaceae > Oryza > Oryza meyeriana. The sequence goes on from RYFJ01004496.1 coordinate 33,942, forward strand.
AGAGAGAGTAGAGAGAGAGCTCGAGAGAGATTGAGAGAAGAGAGAGAGCGAGCAAGCGGTGGGAGGAAGACGACGACAGTGCCGGCTAACTTGTGGGGCCGAGCGGCAGAGAGGATCGTGGCCATCCACGTATCCATCGGGCGGCCGAGAGGGAGAGCGGGGCGGTGCCACTGATGTGCGGGGCCCACGGGGACATAATCCCACGCGCGGCCATGGCTAGGCCGAGCGGGCCGCGGGGAGAGGGGAGAGGAGGCAGGCCAAAAAGGGAAGGGGATGGCCAATGCTGCACAGTGTCATTTAATGATTTTTCCAGAGGCTGTTTTAAATTGTTTTTGAGGATTTTGAATTTGGATTTGAATTTGGATGGGGTTTTTGGAACCAGGGAAAATTAGGAAATTTTTTAGATCATACTTGGCACAATAAATCCTCAATTCAATTAAGAGCCAAACCTTTTGCAATTAAATTTTTATTTTAAAATAGTTTTAGAACAAAAGAAAAATACGGGCATTACACCCCAACTCCATCCTCCAAATTCTCTATCTTCGTTACCTCTTGCCGAAGTTTTCTTTGGGGATCGATCCTCATTTCAACCTCTTCCGCTTCCTATTCCACCTCAAGCCTCAGCCCTCCAAGTCCAAGATCTAGGTGATAGGGGAAGCAGGCCTTCAACTTCGTAACGAGATGAAGAAGGCCTACTTACATGTTTCCATGAACACCTCATTGAAAGGGTGGCATCAGGAGTGGTTTTATTGCTCCAATCTTGAGCCCTTCTTGCCGCCCTTCTCTAGAAATCCCCCCACGTTACTGGAGAGCTAGACTGCTCTACCGTTGCAGGCAGAGATGGTCCAGGTGTAGTTGCTGCTGGAGAAGATAGATCACTAGAAGAACACAGGGCTGACTGGGCCCTGGGTGGCCAGGAAACCCCTTCCAGAATGCCGATCCCTCGAAGGCAGCAGGACATCTTAGTATAATTATGAGGGGAAGAAAGATTCAACTCAGGAGTGCCGCCGACTTTGTCAACAAGGACATTGCACGACTTGACACCTTACTTGGCTACTTTAGTCAATGGAGTCATCGAGACTCTTAAACGCCGAGAGAGCCCAGCGACAGCAAGACAGGCCCTGTCCGGCAGTAACATCTCATTTCTTCATCAACTTTGATGCTTGTCTATGATGTGTTGTATGAATGTTGTCCAATCGAACTTTCCTTGATGCTTGATGCTTGCAGGAATTCGCCGAGGTTTCTAACCCACCCACCAGCTGGCCAGTGGGTCTAGAAAACGGGCTGGCCAACCCTCTTCAATCCAACCCAAACCCCAAGAGGCTGGGAAGCGACCAATGACGGACCAGGCCAAGAAGAAGATATGCCGAGTAAGGCATCAAGCGGTCCGATGATCAAGGACCCGCAGCACACTCTCCCGGACCAACCAACCCCAAGCAGACCGCCGACTACCTCTACGCCCCAATCGGTCCTAATTTAATAATGAATAGAGGAATATGGTTAGCTCCAGGTTCGAGTGGTTGGGCCTATATCGCTTGGGAGAGCGGTATAGTGTTGATTAATGTTGATTAATGATTATTGTTTTATTACTCTCTTAAATATTTTCTTAAATGCTATTTATGCAAATTGAGCCATATTATGCCATCCTTTGGATACTGTACACTTGCATATTTGCTATGTGACTTGTGGAGTATTTCATGTACTCACCTTGCAATCAACAATCATCATCAGATGAGTACTACAGTGAGGAGGACTTCTTGGAGGACTAAGCGGGAGCCTGGTCAAGTGCGTGTGGAGTGGGTGTCGTCGCGTCGTTCGTAGATATTCCGTTGCTTAGACTTTATTATTTTGAGAGGTGCCATTTGCCTCTGTAATAAATACATTCATTATGTAAGATAATTACTTTGTTATCAACTCTGTCATTCGTGTGCCTCAGTTGATTCCTGGACGGGGATTTACACACAATAAAGCACCTGAATTTTGGATGGAAATTCAGGGTGTGACAAGTTGATTCCTATCGCTTGGTATATGCAGCCAGCCGGATAAGCCTAAGGACGACAATGATAATCAAGTAGTCGGTCTATTTTTCACAAAGCGGGAAATTAACTAGCATATTTACAATATGTACAATCACAAGTGTTTTTACATAACCAGTAATGCATAAATAGAGTACTTAAGAGTTTTTTTGTTAAGTGCGTCACATTACGGCAGCTCCTCGGCGATCACTTTGGCAGTCAGATTCGCTTGGTTGATTAACTCTAACACCTGCTCTGGAGAGGTGCCATCAGCAAACCCCTCACCGACCGCCTTGATATCCACTCAGGGATAGAGGGACTTGGTCATGGCGAGAGCTTGGGTGATACCCAAAGTGGCATGCTCTGTCACATATGTCTTCAAGGTCGCTGGAGCTGCTTAAAGTCGTTGAAATACATGAGCTGGCGTAGCAAAGCTGGGGCTGGCCTCCTCTTGTTGTAAGATGTCCAAAAGAGACTTGGCCGAGTCCACGATGGCACTGCACGAGTGTTCGACCACTTTGATTTTCTTGCCGAAGGAGTCAAACTGCAACTACACCTTATTCTTGTAGTCTGTCCAAACAGGCAGGCTGTAAGAAGACCTAGCAATACAAACCAACAAGCACTTAGAAACGAACAACAGAAGAAAAGTGACATACCAGCAAACTCAGACTCCAACTTGGCTTTCGCCTTTCCAAGATCTTCTAGTTCTTTCTTCAGGTTGTCAAGTCCAGGGACTGGTTGTAGATTGTGGTTTCACGAACTACAACAAGCAGTATGCTAGAGATGACTAAGGGAAATATATAACAGAGAGCCACTCGAAGAAATTGAGCTTACCTCGGATAGTCCCCATCTGGTTGTACTTTCTCATCCTAAGCTCAATTCACCGCGCCACGGAGCCAGTCTTCCCTCTCCTTACCCTTGTGCTGGATTTCATCTCTCTCTTGCTGGAGCCGAGTCAGTTGATTGATCTGAGGAGTGAGCCTAGCAAATGCCCGGCTCAACTTCTCAAACCTTCCAGTAATTTTCTGCACAAGACAAGTATCAGTCATCATGTCAACATAACAAACAACATAGTTGTTTCAAGCCGAGTTAGATTATTTACCTGGACCAGTTGCGAAGCCTTGATGGTGGCCTCGTATAGCTCAATGCTCTCTTTGTTAGCAGCTTCTTCATCCAGCGTGAGCATGTCCACACTCCTGTCTGGGTTCATCCAGTGAATATCTAGGGTAGGTTGCGTGGCGGCACTCCGAGCCTAGGGAAGCCGCCGTCGGAATTATCTCTATAGGATGGTGATGAAAGTGGAAAAGGAGTTGGAGGCCTAGGAGTTGGGGAGTTGGCTTGGCAATCGGCGCTGCGGCCTCCCGGCTGGGTGAGGTGGGTTGCGCAGCCGAGTGCTCTATCTTGCCCTTGGGGGCTGGGACAGCACTCGGCTCGGTTTGTTGGGCCTTGGTCTCAACCTCAGCCGGGGCGGTGCTGGGAGCAGGGGTCGGTGGCGATGGCCCTTTGGGGTCCACGTCACTGGGCCTCCTGCAAAATAGCATCACATTCAAGGCATTGCAGCTAACTTCAAGATGTTTGAAGAAAGAGGACTACATACCTTTTGGAAGTTTTGAACCTCAACCCATGTGCACCACAGGGTGAGGTGGTGGGTGATGAGTCCAAAGGCTTGTTGCTGGATGCCGCGTCAGCCAACGTTGGGCCTGTCGCCATAGCGTCGGGTGGCAGGCAACTCGAAGATGGTGGCGATGGCGCGACAGTCGATGGTCCCATCGGAGTAGTCGGCTTGGTAGTCAGAGCCAACCGGCATTGCAGTTGGCGCAGTCAGAGGAGCAGATGGCGTGATGGCGGGCAATGGTGATGGTGTCGCGGTTGCGTCATCTCTTGGAGCTGGGCTTGTTTTTGGCCGGGTCCTGGACTGGCTGTTTCCTAGCTTTCTTGGAGCTGGGCTAGTCAGTAGAAGGGCTGGCTAGAAGCTCTTTTGATCTCCTAGTCTGCTAGCTAAGGGGTTAGATTCGAAATCGGCGTTCTCCTGCAAACAACACATATGGTGGCAATTCATACTTCGTACTCATATCAACCATCATAGGCCTTTTATCAATAAACAAGCAAAGACATCTGGTATTAAGGACTTACCACCGGCATGGGGTCCCTAAGCAATAGGACTTCGAGCACTTGTCTGTGTCCAGGGTGTCTGGGATGTTGCTGTTGAAGTACTGGCACAAGTTCTCGATGACTACATCCTTGTCCACCCACTCGGTTCTCTCCCGAATGGGGTCGTTCTTCCCCTGGTATTCATACCCAGGGTGTACTCGGGCCTTCAGGGGCTAGGTTCATCAGTTGAGGAACAGACGCGCCACCCAAGCTTCTGTCAGCCCCTTCTTCTTCAAGGCAGCCAGCTTCTCCAGCAAGACTTGCACTTGAACCATATCTGATCGTCCGAGGGGAGCACCGACCAGCTATCAAGCACCTTGGGGGTGTTCTCGACATAGGGTGGCAAGGAAGGCTCAGGATTAGAGCAGTAAAACCACTCCTGGTGCTAGCCCTTCAGGGAGATATTTAGGGGGAGATGGAGGTATGCTTTCTTCATGTCATTCTGGAACTGAAGCCTGGCTCCCCCTATCACCTAAGGTTGAGATTTGGATGGCTGGGGTTTGAGATGGTAGAAGTGGCAGAAGAGATTGAAGTGGGGAAGGATACCAAGGAAAGCCTCATAAAGGGTGATGAAGATGGAGATCTGGAGGATGGAATTGGGATTGAGATGAACCAACTCAATTTAATAGTTCCCAAGGAGCCCCCAAAAGAAATCTCAAGTGGGAAGAGCAAAACCCTGATCAAAATAAGATTCAAAAACCACAATCTCGTGGGTCTCGGGGGTAGGGAAGGTCTCACCTTTTGCAGGGCGCCAGTTGATAAGCGCTATGGCATGGAGGCATTTCTCCTACTCCAGGTGAGCCAGCCGTGAGGAGCAGGTGACCGAGGTCGGCCAGCTCCCTGCCGGGATTGAAAGGACATTAGATGCAGATTTCGGCATTGTGGATTGCTGAGAGAAGGAGAAGATGTTTTGGAGTGAGGGAGTTGATGTGGATGCAAAAAAGCTTGTAGATCTAGGGTGGATTGCGAGATGGAGAGGAAATCCTAGGTTTGTGGTGGTGGAGAGCACGAAGTTTGGGTGCGGATTTTTGGGAGCTGAAGCGATTCGGCGATTTCGGGAAGAAAGAGGAATCTTTTCTCTCTCCCTGATACTTAAAGGGCTGCGCTGGATGGTTGGCATGAGCCGGCTTGCTTAGTAGTGGGCCGTAAGATATGAGTTCCTAGATAACATGTCCTATTGGGCCATTAGCCAGTTGTGTTAAAATCACAGCTCGGGTGTTATTTTACAGAAACCGATTAAAATAATCAGATATGTTTCATGTTAAGTTTATAACTAGACATATATGTCATAATATCTGAATTATTTACAAGTATTGAGGATACATCCTGGATCAATGGCTGGTCTCCATTAAAATTGGGGATGCAGGTATCTCTTAAGTACACTTTGTCACACATTGGATTTACTCCATAGTGATACCTGGCTTACAAGCGTAGCTAAATTGCCTTGAGCAAAATTTTCAGCTAATATATAGTTGAAGAGTCCAATTTTTGAAAAACATATCACTCAAGAAAGACTTAAAGGTTAAAGATCTTTGACTTTATGTTTAATTGTTTCTCAATTAAACGCAAAGTCGGGGGCTACACCTAATAGGTGCGCCTGTTCGGTGCACACTATTTATATTTTTTTATGAAGCCCTTCAAATACTTCGTTTGCCAACTGACATGAAGGAGGACTCGGAGAAGAAGCACTCGGATAAAGAGTACTCGGGAGTAATGCACTCGGGATCTTTTCACCGTGGAGGATGAGCACTCGGTCTGAGCTATGAGTCAACTACGAAGATCTTAAGGGCTACTGTGGAGGCCATGGGCCTAGGGTACCTCAAGGAAGGCAAATATGGCCACTCAGACAGAGGTGGGCCCACCCATACGATTAGGGATATAGTAGAACTCCGTTTCATGTAACCTTATACAACAAGGAAAGGGATATAGTTCTAGCCGGTTACTCTATGTTCTGACAAAGAAATCCCTTGGTTGTATCCGACTGAGATTCCTAGTAACTTTGCCTCCTTGGTATATAAGGAGAGGCAAGGAGCCCCATGGGGCAGAGATCATATAATTAGCGAAAGCAATACACCACAACTGGAGTAAGGTATTACCTCACCCTAAGGGCCTGAACCAGCATAAATCTCCGTGTTCTTTCGAATCCATCGAGTTTAGATCCAATGAGTAGCCCTACATTCAATACAGCCGATATAAAACATCGACAATACATCTTTATATACTTATTGTAATTATTAGGATTAATTTGAATTTTGTTCATTCAAAACGTAGCAACTTTTCAGACGTTATTTCGACATGGCTCAATTGGTATTTGTTTTCAACTCTAAATTTTTAGTGATTTTGGTAATTTATTGTTGAATTTGCTTTGAAATGAGATGCCATTTATTTTATTTTATTTTTAGTCCAAGCTAAAATTATTCTAAGATATTATTTCACATGAATTTTTTAAAATAATTTTCATCTTAACATTTTTGTTTATAATTTTATTATTAATAGACTCTTCCCAATAAACAATTATTAAGGATACATATTTAAATATGTATTGTAATTATTATGGATTATTCTGAATTTTGTTACTTCCTCTGTTCCGAAACATAACAACTTTCATGGCTTAACATATACTTAAGTAGTGTTATTGTTTTTAGCAACAAATGGACGTGGATGACCCTAATTAGATTTGTACTCTAATTATTGACTTTAACAATACACGCAGCCTGTCTGATTCCTAATCAATCAATACTCTTACTTACTCATGAGTTTTTGTTACAATCAAGGAAAGACATGTGTTAATTTTTAGTACTCGTTGCTTTCTATTCGGACTCGTTCTTCCAGTTCTTGACTGGCTTACCGCTGTGAATTCTCGTCACCGTCTGTCACGGACTGATGTGCATAGCCTAATTCATATAAAGTTCTAGATGGTTAATTAGAAGAATCAGACTAGAACTCGGTTTGAGTCCATGGTGACACATAAATGTCCTAGATGCTCTATTACAGGCACTTTCCTGTTGCAACCTGTCGATGTTTTGTATCAGCAATAATTATATAGGGCTATTCATCAGACCTAAACTCGATGGATTCGAAAGGACATACAAGATTTATACTGGTTCAGGTCCTCGAGGTGAGGTAATACCCTACTTCCAGTTGTGGTGTATTGCTTTCGCAGTATTCTTTGGTGAGATTGTCATATGCCCCAGGGGGCTCCCTACCCCTCCTTATATACTAGAGGGATGAGGGTTACAGGGTAGGAAACCCAGTCAGATACGACCAAGGGCTTTTCTTATGAGTACATAGAGTATCCGGCTAGAACTATATCCCTTTCCTTGTCATGCAAGGTAATATGAAGCCGAGTCCTACACTATCTCCAACTGTCGAGACCAACCCACCCTCTGTCCGAGTGGCCGTAATTGCCTTCCTTGAGGTACCCAGGGCCATTGGCCTCCACAGTAGCCCCTGAGACCTTAATAGTTGAGTCACAGCTGATGCCGAGTCTCATCCTCCACGGTGAAGAATTCTCGAGTGCATTGCTCCCGAGTACTTATTGTCCGAGTGCTTCTTCTCCCATGTCCTGCTTCATGTCAGCTAGCAACGAGGCTATGAAGAGCTTCATAGATGAATAGTGTGCACCGAATAGACGCACCTATCTAGTGTAGCCCCCGACTTTATGCTTAATTGGGAAATAATTAAACATAAAGTTAAAGATCTTTAACCTTTAAGTCTTTCCTGAGTGATATGTTTCTCAGAAATTGGACTCTTCAGCTATATATTAGCTGGAAATTTTGCTTAAGGCAATTTGGCTAAGCATGGAAGCTGAGTATCACTATGGAATAAATCCAATGTGTGATGAGGTATACTTGAGAGATACCTGTATCCCCAATTTTAATGGAGACCAGCTATTGATCCATATAAGAATATATCCTCAATACCTTAAAATAATCAAGATACCTGAATGTATACACCGGCTATAGGCTTAGCATGAAGCATATCTGATTATTTAATTGGTTCTTGTAAAATAGCACCTGCATCACGATTTTAACGTGACCAACTGTCGATGTTTTACACCGGCAATAAATATATGGGGCTACTCGGCGGATGGAAACTCGGTGGATTGCAAAGGAACACAGGGAGATTTTATACTGGTTCAGACCCTCGATGTGAGGTAATACCCTACGTCCAGTTTATATGTATTCCTTTGAGGATATACGGTGGTGGTTCTGATGAACTTGTGTGCACCTGCCCTCATGGGGCGCCCTGCCTCCCCTTATATACTGGGGGACAGGGTTACAAGGTAGGAGTCCCCATCGGATTACGACTAGGAGATCTCCCCTTAGAGATATAACGCACCCGACTAGGACTGTATATTCCTTTCTATACAAGGCGAAGTCTGCCGAATCTAGCTATATCTCTAATCACAAGGCTAGGCCCATCCTCTATCCGAGTGGCCCATATGCTTGTCATGAGGTACCCGGGGCCCATGGCACCCACAGTAGCCCCCGAGACCTTCATAGTTGAGTCACAGCTGATGCCGAGTGCTCATCCTCCATGGTGAAGTATTCCCGAGTGCATTGCTCCCGAGTACTCTTTGTCCGAGTGCTTCTTCTCCCAAGTCCTGCTTCATGTCAGCTGGCAGCGAGGCTATGAAGGGCTCCGTGTAGATGTATGAATAGTGTGCGCCAAATAGGCGCACCTATTAGGTGTAGCCCCCGACTTTGTGCTTAATTGTGAAGACAATTAATCATAAAGTCAAAGATCTTTAACCTGGTAGTCTTTCCCGAGTAGTATACTACTGGTATATGAGACTCTTCGGTATCATGTCAACCGGAATATGATTTATAGTCTTGCCGAGTAGGATACTACTCGTATATAGGACTCTTCGACTTCATGTCAGTCGGAATATGCGTTTATAGTCTTGCCGAGTAAGATGTTACTCGTATATAGGACTCTTCAGCTTCATGTCAGCTGGAAAAGAGGTTTATAGTCTTTCCCGAGTGGCGTCCCACCCGGAAGTTAGACTCCTCCGCATCATGTCAGCGGGAATGAGAAATTTATAGTCTCTCCCGAGTAGTGCACTACTCGAAAGTTAGACTCTTCAGCGTCATGTCGGCTGGAATAATGTTACTCATGGCAACTGGTGGCCACGCATGTAGGCCGAGTACCACTTTATGAAAATAAATCCACGGCGTGGTCAGGTGTACCCGAGAAAGATACCTGCATCCCCAATTTTAATGAAGACCAGCTTGTGATCCTTGTAAGGATATATCCTCGAGACCTGGTGGATAAAACAGATACCCAAACATATATGTTTAGCAATAAGGCTTTCATGAAGCATATCTGTTTACCTCATCGGTTCCTGTTGGCAGCACCAGCGCTATAATTTCAACTCAGCCTGCGGGCGGCCCACATGGAGCATGCTACTGTAGGAACTCATATCTTGGTGGCTGCTACCAAATAAGCCGGCCTGAGCCGTCCTATCCGGCATAGCTCTATAGAAGTATCATCCATCGCCTGTCAGGATGAGTTTTTTGGTGTCGATAACCGCAATCAGCCAGAGAAATCCTCATTCGCAAGCCTTTCCAACTTATGTTCTGGATGCAGCCTGGTTGCCATAGGTGCCCGAGTAGGTATGTTGCAGGATCTGCTTGCCCTCCTCAAGTGTGACGCGGTGCATGAGAACTCCGGATGCGCTTTGACGATGTAAGTCTTCTCTGACTTCAGGAGAGCCGAGCAGGGTACCCGAACCTTGCATTAGCATAGGATTCGGCTAGCGACCCTCATGGGGCATACCCTACCCAACAGAGCTGTGACCAAATAAGGTACCCAAACCTAGCAGTAGCGTAGGATTCGGCTGGCGACCCTCATGGGGCGTACCCTACTTAGCCGAGTAGTACACAGCCCCGACTGGCACTGGAGGTCGATTATTAGCTCGCATGGAGCGTAGCCGGGCTCACATGGAGCGTAGCCGGGGAAGATGACATCCCGACTGGTGCAAGTACTCGGTCAGTAGCCCTCATGGAGCATCCCGAGTGTATTTTGGCAGACTTGTCCAGCCCCCGAGCGTAGGAGATAGGCTCGCAGCTCTGAGTTCCTGTCACGCATATCCGGAGCTGGGCCTGCAATATAAAAATATCGGATGAGTAGCATCTGATGATGGAAACAATCACCCGAATAAAATGTATTTTACAATGTATGTAAATACGTGTTCTTCCTCTTTTTGATATTAATTTCCCCTAGTAGTTGATCCCTTACGTTTAAGCACTCTGCCCGACTAGTCATAGCCCCCTAGCGTCGGGAGTTGGCTCATGGCTCTTTCCCAGACACGCGTTTTGGGTGACTTGAGTTCGTCTTTCATGGAGCAAAGTTTCACGGATTAGGATTTATGCTACTTGAGTACTTTTGTAATTATTTAAGAGCAAAAACAGAGAAGAGTGCAGCTTGTGCACCTATTAGGTGTAAGCGGCATTGGCAAGGCCGAGTGAAGAAATATTTATCAGGAAGCGACTTAGCTGTTCGGTATTTCGGAGTGGGGATGCCATCCTTGCGTTTGAGCTTGTGAGCCCCCGAGCATGTCACTTGTTGTCCTGATAATCTTCAGTTGTAGGAAGTCGAAGACGATTGTGACCGACTGCCACAATGAGGCCGTCCGACTTGCATTTGCGATTCCCAGCTTTAGTCGGGACCGTGTCGTTGGTGTCGTCCCGCTTCTTCTGTCAGGGTGACATGTTGTCGTCGAGGGCCTCGGCAACAGCGTGGGCCGAGTCGGCGTACTTGTTTGCCATGTCGAATAGGGCCTTGACAGAATTGGGAGGCTTCCGCGTGAATTTGTCGATGAACGAGGTGTCTTTGACTCCTTTTCGAAAGGCGGCGATGACGACCTCGTCCTTGATCTTCGGGATTGAGTTCCTCTTCTCAGAAAACCTCTTGATGAAGTCACGAAGAGACTCGTTCTTCCTTTGGCGCAACTGATATAGGTCGTACTCGGAAGATGGCCTCTCGTATGTTCCCTGGAAGTTGGTGATGAACCGTTCCCGGAGTTCTCCCCAAGAGCCGATTGATCGCTTTGGGAGTCCTGTTAGCCATGTCCTCGCTGAGTCGGCTAGAGCAACTGGGAGGTAGTTAGCCATGACTTTGTGATTTCCCCCGGCTGCTCGGATCGCCAGAGTGTAGACCGTGAGCCAGGACTCGGGATTGGTCTTGCCATCGTATTTGTCGATGCCTGTAGGCTTGAAACTCGACGGCCAGTCGACCTGTTGTAGCTCCTGGGTGAAGGCCGGTATGCCTTCGTCTTCATGAGGACTCCGACCCCGACTACGGCGGCGAAACCGCCCGTAGTGGAGGCCGAAATGCTCGTTCTCGTCTTCCAGCTGGCTTTGGTCGTCTTCTTCTCGTTTGCGGTGCCGAGCATTAATGTCTTGCTGAAGGTCGCGCCGCAGTCGGTCTCGGAGGTCCTGGTTTCCCCGACGGTCGCTTCGACGTTGCCGGTTGTTGTGGTTGCCGAGTGACGTCTGGCTTGACTCCGCGTGCTGCCGACTAGAGCCGGCCGCTCGATGTCGCTTTGAGGTGGATGAGACTGCCGCTGGGGAAGTTGACCGATTGGTCAGTACGAGTGTGTTGCCCGACTGTTGGTGCTGCTGACATGCGGCAGCGGTAAGCATGGCTTTTATCCTTGCGATCGTCGGGGTGGCCTGGTGATCAGGCCCAAGTTGGACCGTGTCCAGTAGGGTTGCGGCGGCCACAATGTTCTGTTGTGGTGTGACGAAGACGTCGTGGTCGCCAACTTTTGTTTGGAGGGTTTGTTGCTGAGCGGTTCGCCCAGCCCTGCGTAGGCCGTCGTTGCGGGCGTGCGGGCGTCTTGCTTCTTCCTCCTGTTGTTCTCGCAGTCGGCAGGCCTCCTCCTCTTGTTGTTCGTGTAGTCGGCGTGATTCCTGAGTAGGAGTGGAGCCTTTGGATGCCATGAAGATTTCTCGTGGCGGAGAGAAGCTTGCCGAGCTGCTGTCCGACTTAGAGTCGTAGTCCGACTGGAAGTCGGAGTCCGACTGAGAGTCGTAGTCGGAATAGTTGATGGGGGTGATTACCACTCCGACCTCCCTAGATCCGATCTCGAGCGGCTCAGGGCCGTATCCGAGTCGAACTCCAGGGGATCAGGTTTGCCGCGTCGGATGTAGGTTGTAGATATCCGCGGCGTCGCTGAGTCCGAACGGGAAATTGACGATCTTTTCCCTTCTCGGCCCGATCTCGGCCAGCTCGAAACCGAGTCCGAGTCGAACACTGAAAGGAAGAGTTGTCCCTGGGCTCGGGCGTATAGGAGATCGCCGCAGCATGTCGTCGAAGATTGCCGCAGCGTCGTGTGGGCCGACTGGCGCGGAGTCGGCTGGTTCCTCGGCCGGTTGGATCGGGTCCGTGTCGGCCAAGGTGAGATTGTCGATCTGGTCGGCGATGACGTCGAGGCTTCTGAATGCGATTGTATCTTCGGGGGAGAGTTCACCGCCGTCAACTTTGGTTGCTGGATCCATCGAGCTTGTAGATGTAGATCGCGCCGATCCCCTACCTAGCGCGCCAACTGTCGATGTTTTACACCGGCAATAAATATATGGGGCTACTCGGCGGATGGAAACTCGGTGGATTGCAAAGGAACACAGGGAGATTTTATACTGGTTCAGGCCCTCGATGTGAGGTAATACCCTACGTCCAGGTTATATGTATTCCTTTGAGGATATACGGTGGTGGTTCTGATGAACTTGTGTGCACCTGCCCTCATGGGGCGCCCTGCCTCCCCTTATATACTGGGGGACAGGGTTACAAGGTAGGAGTCCCCATCGGATTACGACTAGGAGATCTCCCCTTAGAGATATAACGCATTCGACTAGGACTGTATATTCCTTTCTATACAAGGCGAAGTCTGCCGAATCTAGCTATATCTCTAATCACAAGGCTAGGCCCATCCTCTATCCGAGTGGCCCATATGCTTGTCATGAGGTACCCGGGGCCCATGGCACCCACACCAACGGGCAACCCAATAGGACATGCTATTTAAGAACTCATATCTTTGGCCTACTACCGAATAAGCCGGCCCAAACCGACCTACCCAGCGCAGCCGTATAAAATCCGGAGATTTTGGTCATTGCTCAACCTGCCCATTGCTTTAGGGGTATGCCACCGAAGCGTAGCAGATTTTGATGCCAAAATCGTCACAGAAATCTTTGAATATGCTGCCCATGAACAGAGTGCATTGCCCATAATGTTGGGATTGAGGACTCCAGATCTGTAGATTATACTCAGTATGCGTTGCGCATATGATAGTCTGCAACTCCTATGTCGGTAGGTGAGTTTGCCAAACAAAAAATTGACATCCCTTGTATGACAGGGCGAGTGCTTCAGCATCGATAACCGCAATCGGCCAGAGGAATCCTTGTCTGCAAGTTTTTCCGACTTATGTTCTAGATGCAGCATAGTTGCCACAGATGCCCGAGTGGATAGATTGTAGGATCTGCTTGCCCTCCTCAGGTATGACGTAGTGCATGAGAACTCCGGATGCGCGTTGACAATATAGGTCTTCTCTGACTAAGATAAAGGTTTTGCTCTGTCATTTGATTTACTCGACTTCGTTGTGATCTTTAGGAAGTTCATCTTCCAGTAGAAATTGAATGATTGGGGTCCTCTAGTCTTGAAAAATAATAAGCACCTCCGTAGGTTCCAGGTTTCATGCAACCTCCGGTTGTACGAGTTCTGCCTTCTTCTTGACTGAGAGCTCCTATAGTGTTTTTTTCCTTGTTTTGTCCAAATAGGTACCTGAACACTGTGCTAGCACAGGATTCGGCTAGTGACCATCTTTGGGGCATACCCAACCTGGTAAAATTGTAACCGAATAAGGTACCCGAACCTCGCATTAACATAGGATTCGGCTGGCGACCCTCATGGAGCGTACCCTACCCAACTGAGTTTTGGCCAAATAAGGTACCCGAACCTCGTATTAGCATAGGATTCGACTGGTGCCCCTCATGGAACGTACCCTACCCAGCAGTGTAATACCCAAGCCCCGACTGGTGCCGGAGGTCGGTTATTAGCCCCCATGGGGCGTACCAAGGTAAAGGTCACATCCGTGTCCCGACTGGTGCAAGTACTCGGTCAGTAGTCCTCATGGAGAATTCTGAGTGATTCTTGAAGCGTCGCACTCCAAGTGTATCATGGCAGACTGGTCCAGCCCCTGAGCGTAGGAGATAGGCTCGTAACCATGAGTTCCTGTTACGCATATCCGGAACTGGGCCCTACATTATAAACATATCGGATGAGTAGCATCTGATGTATAAAACAATCACCCAAAGAACATTTATGTATTTTACAATGATGTAAATATGTGTTCCTCTTATTGATATTAATTTCCCCGAGTAGTTGACCCCTTACGTTTAAACACTCTGCCCAACTAGTCATAACCCCCGAGCGTCGGGAGTCGGCTCATGGCTCTTTCCCAGACATGCGTTTTGGGTGACTTGACTTCGCCTTTCATGGAGCAAAGCTTCACGGATCGGAATTTATGTTACTTGAGTACTTTTGCAATCATTAAGAGTATAAACAGAAAATGCGCAGTATGTACAACTATTAGGTGTAAGCGGTTGTGGCATTGGCAAGGCCGAGTGAGGAATTGACGATCTCATCCCCCTAGGTTTGATCCCGACTGGCGCTAAGTCGTATCCGAGTCAAACCATAGGAAAGTGAGTTGCCTCCTGGCCCATTTAGATGAGAATATCATATAAAGGAGAAAATATTTATCAGAAAATGACTTAGCTGTTCGGTATTGCACGAGTTGGGAGTACGGATGCCATCCTTGCATTTGAGCTATTGAGCCCCCGAGCATGTCACTTGTCACTGTGATAATCTTCGGTTTTAGGAGGTCGAGGACGGTTGCGATCGACTGCCGCAATGAAGCCCCTAGATTTCTGCTTGCAGTTCCCATGCTTGGATAGGGCCGCGTCGTCCGTCTCCCATCACTCCTTCTGTCAGGGCTTGTCGTCAAGTGCCTCTGCCACTGCGCCGGCTAAATTAGCATATTTATTGGCCATCTCGAAGAGAGCTTTGACGGAGTTGGGTGGCTTCCGAGTGAACTTGGCGATGAACGGCGCGTCTCTGACTCCCTTGCAGAAGGCGGCGATGACGACCTCGTCCTTGATTTTAGGTATTGAGTTTCTTTTCTCAGAAAAACACTTGATGAAATCGTGGAGGGACTCGTTGTTCCTCTGGTGGCACTGATATAGATCGTACTCGGAAGATGGCCTCTCATACGTTCCCTGGAAGTTCACGACGAAAGGTTCATGGAGTTCCCCCAGGAGCCAATTGACCGCCTGGGAAGCCCTGTCAGCCATGTCCTTGCCTAGTCAGCCAAGGCAACTGGCAGGTAGTTAGCCATGACCTTGTGATCGTCTCCGGCCACACGGATTGCCAAGGTGTGAACTGTGAGCCAGAACTCTGGGTTGGTCTTCCTATCGTACTTCTCTATTCCAATTGGCTTGAAGCTAGATGGCCAGTCTACTTGTTGCAGTTCGTGGGTGAACGCCGGTACTCCTTCATCTGGGTGAGGGCTCTAACTCCGACCACGGTGATTAAATTGCTCGTGGTGGAGGCCGAAGCGCTCATGCTCATCTTCTAGTCAGCGGCGCTCATCCTCCTCGTGTTCTCAGCATCGAGCTTTAATATGGTGGTGGAGATCCTGTCGTAGTCGTCCTCGGGCATCTTGGTTATCGCGGCGGTTGTCACGATGATGCCGCTGTCAATCGTTACTCGGATTGCCGAGTGACGTATGTCGTGACTCCGAGTGACGCTGACTGAAGCCATCTTGTTTGATGGTATACAAGTGTCTCTACATTGTTGTCACTGCTGGCATACTGCAGCGGTGATCATTGCCTTGATCCTTGCGATGCTCAGGATGGCCTAGTGGTCAGGCCCGAACTGTAAGGTGTCCAACAATGTGGCAACAGCCATGACGTTCTGTTCTGGGGTCACGAAGACATCGTGGTCGCCTACTCGGGTTTGGAGGATCTCTTGTTGAGCAATCCGCCCAGCCTTGTGCAAGTTGTTGATGGTTCGATCCATCAGGCTTGTTGAAGATGATCTCGCCAAAGCCCCTACCTAGCACGCCAACTATCAATGTTTTGTATCGGCAATAATTATATGGGGCTATTCGTCGGACCTAAACTCGATGGATTCGAAAGGACACACAAGATTTATACTGGTGTTGACGCCAAAATTTGGTTCGGTTCAATACCATGTTCGGTTAAAGAAAGAAGCGATATCAGCCGTTGGAAGCTAATCCAGAAGAAGCCGGATTCGGGAAGGAATCGTGAAGACCACGCTATGGCAGTTAATTACCTTATCTATAAATTAGGTAGTTTTAATATTGTTTAGGAAACCTGATCTCGTATCTGATCGGGGCCTGTTAGTTTTCCTTTTATAGATAGGAAATTATGTACCGTGTCCTATCAGGACTCTTGTAACTCGGGGTATATATACGTATGCCCGGGGACCTTGTAAACTATCTCTCGATCAATTAAACTTCGGCGCATCGCCACCCTTTCGACGGGTTCTTGCTTCTCGAGCGGGGCTGCATCGGTTAGGTCCGAACTCCTGCGAGAGGGTAAGACTCGTCACCCCTTACCCAGGTGTATCTGCCCTGTCTACGGCTGCATCGGTTCGGTCCGACCTCTTAGGCCGATCAGGTATACCACATCACGCGTGCGTAGATATTATCAGTTTACTGGGGGCGATTTATCATCAGTTCGTGCTGCATCGGTTGGGTCCGACCTACTGAACTGCCAGCGATAAATCGTTCCTGCTAGGTTGATGGTTTTTGCGCAAGCGTCTTATCGGAATGTATAGCCGGTAAGTTATCTTATTACATCACAGTTGCATTAGGTCTATCGGCTTGTTGAGGTTCCTTTACTATTATCGATCTGTGCTGCATCAGTTAGGTCTGAACTACTAGATCGATAATAATAGATTTATCCTTGTCGAGCCGATCGGTGTATATGCGACGTTCTATCGGAGCGCTTAGCCGATAGGTTATCTTTTTATAAAGCCGACTGTATTATCCTTACTGTTTTAGTCATCTATATTATCATCGGTTTTCTAGCCGATGCACATGTGTTTCCTCGGCAGTCGGCTGGCTTACTGTTTTGCTTATCTATTTTATCATCGGCTTCTAGCCGATGCACATGTTATACTGACAGCTTATCCATTTGTTTATAGCGCTATCGGTTTCCTAGCCGATACACAGGTGCCATCGGCTATCGGCTACGAGGAGTTTATATCAGCCCGTATCGGCCGATAGCCGATGTGCAGTTGCTGCTGACCCGGGCACGAGCACAAGCGAGGACCCGGGAGCGAGAACCCGAGCACAAGACCCGGGCGCGAGTACAGGCGAGGGCCCGGGCACGAGCATAGCGGCGATCGGCTGGAAGGAATCCGTATCGGCTTACTGGCCGATTGGATCAGTAATCAAATTTCTTCATCTCCTTGTCAATTGCGGGGTCAAATTGACTGGCACGCCTGCGAACCTCAAGATTTTAGGACCTGCACTGGAGCTAAGCAGATCTCCCAAGCCTTCGTATGTTCAATCGCATCAAACCAGATCATCAACAAGCTTCTTGGCACACCCGGTGGTTTTTGGTGCGAACAACTGGTTCAGGCCCTCGAGGTGAGGTAATACCCTACTTCCAGTTGTGCTATATTGCTTTCGCGGTATTCTCTGGTGAGATTGTCATATGCCCCAGGGGGCTCCCTACCCCTCCTTATATACTGGAGGGATGAGGGTTATAAGGTACGAAACCTAGTCGGATACGACCAAGGGCTTTCCTTATCAGTACATAGAGTATCCGGCTAGGACTATATCCCTTTTCTTGTCATGCAAGATAATATGAAGCCGAGTCCTATTCTATCTCCAATTGTAGGGACCGGCCCACCCTCTGTCTGAGTGGCCATAATTGTCTTCCTTGAGGTACCCAGGGCCCATGGCCTCCACACAACCTATATTGCTTCTATTCAAAATTAATTTCTAATCTAACTTTACCAACACAGACATACTTTTGTCTTTATCTTACGTGAATAGCAATTGAATTTTCTAATCTAGATGGCATACATAGATATTCTATTACTATGCTACCCTCGCACGTCTATGTCCAATTTAAAATTGTAATATCTTATATTCAAATGGTGTAGATTTTTTCTTTTCTATAATTAACGTGATAATTTCTAGGTTCCAAAGCAAACGTGGTGCCTTCTTTCAAGGTTGTCTTAATAATATAATAAGATAGAATTTTTATTTTGAATTATAGTTAATCCCATGTCGTGTTTTAGACGGACACTTCTCTCAGCATTCCTTAATTTTTATTCCAAATTTTAGTTATTTATAAATTATATTTTCTTATGGACTCTATTTTTTCTTTTGTCCCTTCAACGTTATTTTATATCTATTATTGTCGGTCACGCTACGTAGCATGCAGCACGCTACGAAGCTCATGTAGCACGCCTCCGAGCCACCCCGACCCCCCATTTTTTCCCTTTTTTCCACCGAGCGCTCCCTAGTCCTGATTTTCTTGTTTCTGTTCCTACCAAGCGCTCCCTCTGTTCCTTGCTTTCTGTTTTTTCATTAAGCATGCGGTCTCTACGGTTATCTTGTTTGTCTGTTCCTCCTCCGTGCACGGCACACCTCATGGGTAAACAATTTACCACCATTTTTACCCCTGTTTCTCAGTAAATAAATTACTACATGCTGTTTTCACTTAGTTTCTCTCAAAAAATAAATGATCGCTCGAGTAAAAAGTTTACAAGCAGTTCTTTTCACCCCGTTAAGGTGTTAGTTAAAAAATTACAATTAAGAGCATCAAGTCAATGATGTATTTATTCTGTTTTGTACCAAGATAAGATTCTAGTAAATTTTTTCCACAATGATAAAATGCATACCAGAAATTTTTCACTATAATTAATCTTCCACACTTTACAAAATGTTATATCAACATTTTGATCACGTACGCAATACATTTCATATCAACACATCACACAGTACGAGTAAAAAGATTACGGAAGCACAACCGCCAATGGATAAAAAATTTACACATCTTTAATCTCTTGCAAATTGCATTGAATCATATGATTTTTTTCCACTGACTACGAGGTCCACCCGGTTGCCCACCACCACCGGAGCCGGTCCTCACAGCCTTCACCACCTTATATGACCGCGACCCATGGATTATCAAAGTTTAAGGTTAGAGACAGCAGTATAGAGTTATTAAGGACACCGAAATGGATTGCCAAGTACTGGTAATTAAAACAGCTAGGTTTGGTAGGAAGTCTAGGAACGAGGTATTTCATCTGGAAGGCAAGCAAATTTCACCAGCACCTGCCATAGCAACAGCTCCTATTTTTTAATGCCTCAGGGATCTCATCATAAAAAAATTGAGCTCGATCACCATAAAAGAACCTGCAGGGAAAACGAAACCGTTTTCAGGCATGTATTTGACAATCGGTGGCAGTGAAACATCTAAGCAATTGCTTGCTTGTATACAGCATCCCCTCTTCCAGTTGGGTCTTCAATTTGTGCCAAGAAATCATTCTCCACCTTGCTGAACGGAGGAGGAAGATCCATCGGCCGGTGGCCGACTCTATCGCCCAACAAATATGCCTTCTCGGCTTCTTTGTGTGGGCCACCATCAATGGATTTGCATCGGCCCTCAGCGGTAGAATCAGCATAGTGACATCCAGGATGTCACTGACGATGACCTCCAACGGGCATCCAGGATGCCACAGCTCGATCTGCACTAATTTCTCCTCCCCTGCTGCTCTAGATCTGCCCAATGCTGCCATCACCTAGGGGCCTCGCCGCTGCTGCACTCCTCACCTCGCCAGACAAGGGCCGTGCAAAATCCGGTTGGGGGTGGATGCAGATGTCGCCGTTGCCGGCCTACCCATCCTCCCCAAGGCCAGGCCCTTCGCCTCCTCTCCTCAAGATACCATCCCACAGCATGGACAGAGCCGGATTTGGCGGCGGAGGACCGCCGTTACGCGAGGGGAATCGCCCCCTGCTGTGCCGTCGCCTGAGCGTCCGCCTCCTCTGTCCACGAGTCACCGGCGCCGTCCCCTAGACCATGCCGTCGCTGCTTGGGAGAGGGAGAGGGAGGCCGGCCGACGCCTCCTCCTAGGATCCCGCCGCCCGCTCTCTACCCATCGGTGGTGCCGCTTTCCACCCATCGCCTTTAGATCCGGTCAATTAGGAATGGTGGACGGTTGTGCTGGATGGTTTGGTTAAATAGGTGAAAATGATTGGAAGTAAAAGTATTACTACGACATTAGCGGTGCCGGTGAGGGAGAGGGAGGAGGCACGAGGGGGATCGGTGGGGGTTCATGAGGTGCCCTGTTAGCTAAACAGCGCGCTGCGAGTTCTATAGTAGTTCTCCTATTATTGTTATAATTTTTTAAAATCTTATTTCTGGATATTTAAAGAGTGTATTTTCTATGGCCTCTTGTTGGTATGTCATCTTTACTTATTTATTTTTACTATATTTTTGTTTCAAATTTTAATGATCTTTTTTAAGTTTATTTGGAATTCGTATTGAAAATTCAATTTCAGAATTTATTTTATTTTTAATCCAAATTTTAATTAATCTCATGTGGTGTTCTAGATAGACTCTTCTTTCAATATTTCTTTTTTTTATTCTGAATTTCAGTTATTTCTAAAGCATATTCCTACTTGAATTCTTTTTTTTTCTCCAATTAATGTGCGAATTTCTAACGTCCAGAGTGAATTTTTATTATATTTTTATTTTGAATTTTAATGATTTTTTATGTTTATTTGGAATTTGTATTTATCGGCGAAACGAGAATGGGGTCCCACATTCTCCGGGGACGTGAGGACCTTCGGCCACATCAGCTCCTCCGGGGCCCATATTCTGTACAAGAGACGGCCGGCTACTACTGGTCACCTCTCTAAGCGCCTGGGGCCTGGATGCTGCCCGGGCCCGGGAGCACCGTCCCCGGGTGCCCCCCCGGGCCTGGGGCCTGCAGCCTCGGCGCCCCGTGCGTGCGGAGCCCAGGCACGAGGCCGACTCGAGCAGGTCAGCTGCCAACTAACCGCATTAATGGCGAGGTGACGGGGCGTGTCACCCCTGATGCCCGCTCTGCTCCCTGTGCAGTCAGAGGACCTTTGACCGAGTGAGCTTCATTTTCCCACGCTCTGGCAGCCACAGTGCGCTCCGTCACATCCTCAAGACTTTAGCCGCCTGCAACGGCCGCGCCACGGGACGACCTACCCGCCGTGCTGCACCAACTCCGGCGTGGGCTCGGCAGGCGGACGTATGCGACATGACACATCATATCTAGCTTCCTCTGTATACTGGGCACTGTGGACTCCCCTTTACCTATAAAAGGAGGATCCATGCCAATCGGGAGGGGGACGGAGAGTTAAGGACCTTTTTCTGCATTAAAGCCTAGCTCCATAGTTCCCAAGTCAGGGCAAGGGCCCGAGCTCCCCTCAGCAAGTCCTTGTAAGACCAAATCACATTCATCTCTCCCACATAGCAAAACACACAGGAGTAGGGTGTTACGCCTCCGAGCGGCCCGAACCTGTCTACCTCCTCTTGTCTCTTTGCGTATCTTCCTTTTCCGCTGATCATCTCCTGACGCCGCATTCGTCCTGGGAACAGCTCCCCTGGCCGAACCTCAAAGGGGGGTCCCCGGACTTCCCGCCGTTGGAGTTTCATCCTCCGACAGCTGGCGCGCCAGGTAGGGGGAGTTTTCTTCCTCAGGTGACACGCCGGCGTTCCCGACACCGACACCCTTCATGGCAGGAGGCCATCGTCCGTGAGACTCCAACGAGGAGTCCGGCGGCTTCACCCCGCCGAGCAACGTTAGCCCTACGGTGAGCCCGCCACGTTCCCCCTCCTCATCTTCCTGGGGGCGCACAGCGCGTGCCCGGCGCACCGAGCTCGCCCCGCGGCGACCTGGTCGTGCGGCCTCGGCCCCTTCCCTTGCGGAGGGGGCCGGCAAGTGCCCCGCCGGGTCTGCCGCGGCCTCATCTATGAGGCGTGAACGGACGCGCCGCACCACGGCGCGCCGTGACCTCAACTTTCAGTCAGCAACACCGCAGGGAGCCCTCTTGGCGGCAGAAGCCCTCCTGCGCCACCCCCCGGCGTTTACCGGGGGAGGAGGCCGGGAGCGGCGTTGGCTCAACGAGGTCGCTGACCTGGTAGGCGCGGCCCGTCACGGGGTCGCCGCCCACAGCCGTGCAGGGGCCGGGAGCGCTGGCCGCGCGACCTCTAGCGTGAGCCGACCCATGAGGACACCCGGGTCACGTTAGAGCGGCAGCGCGAGTGGCGCGCGGACACCGCCAGGCATCCCAAGGCCCAGGCCTCCAGCTCCAACCCACCGACGGAAAACCATCGTCCATCGCCCGAGCCCGCTCAGTACGGCAGCTCGGGTTGCCTGGCGCTCTCTCCAGGCCTCCGGCAGGTGCGCTGGCCGGCCAAGTTCTGGCCCAGCTTGCCGGAAAAATACGATGGCTCCGTCGACCCCTCGGAGTTCTTGCAGATCTACACCACCTCCATCCAGGCGACGGGCGGCGATGAGATGGTTATGGCGAACTATTTTCCCGTCGCCCTCAAGGCCCAGGCTCGCTCCTGGATAATGAACCTCCCCGAGGGGTCCATCTACTCGTGGGAAAATCTCTGCCACCAGTTCGTGGCAAACTTCCAGGGCACCTTCCCGCGCCCTGGGACCGAGGCAGACCTCCACGCGCTGCGCCAGGGCAGGGATGAGGCGCTGAGGCACTTTCTACAGCGCTTCAGCCAGGTCCGCAACACCATCCCTCACATCGCCCCCCACGCGGTCATCCACGCGTTTCGCTCGGGCGTACGCGACCAGCGCATGCTCGAGAAGCTGGGCACCTGCAACGTCCAAACCCCGGCCGAGCTATTCAATCTCGCCGACCTCTGTGCCCGTAAGGAGGAGGCCCGAGCGTGGAACAAGCCATGCCCCGAAACCCCCGACCAGGGCCCCGGAGAGTGCGGCGAGACCTCACATTCCGCGGTGCGGCGGGACAGGCGGAAGCACCAGAAGGGCAAGGAGGTCGCCGAGAACTTCACTTTGGCGGCATCCGGCGGCCCCCGGGGCGATGTCGCCCACCAAGACGACAACGGCGGCAAGCGGCAGAAGGCCGCACATACGCCACCGCCATCGGCTTCGGGCCGGAAGTGGTGTTCCGTCCACGAGACGGACCGTCACGACCTCACGGAGTGCCGCTCCGTCCAAAACTTGGCCAAGCGCACCAAGAAGTTCCAGCAGGAGCGGCAGCAAGCTCAGCCCGCTCCCGATTCGGAGCAGCCTCTCGAGTTCCAAGAACCCGAGAATGTCCTCGCCACTCTCGACGGCGGGGCGCATGCTCACTCCTCGCGCCGTGGCTTCAAGGCCATGAAGCGCGAGCTGTTGACCGTGACCCCGGGCCCAGCGGCCTCCCGGAGGCTGAGGTGGTCGGACACCCCAATCACCTTCGGCCCCACGGACCATCCGGCCCGGGTACTTGGCGAAGGACAGCTCGCCCTGGCTGTCTTCCCCACTATATGTAACGTGAAGCTGGGCCGCGTCCTCGTCGACGGGGGCGCCGCCCTCAACATCCTTTCCCCCGAGGTATTTGAGAAGATCAAGGCCCCGGGGACAAATCTTGCGCCCTCGTTGCCCATCATTGGGATTACGAAGGGCCTCACTTGGCCTCTCGGCCAGGTCTCGTTGCCCGTCACCTTCGGTGACCGCGACAACTTCCACACCGAGCGCGTCGTCTTCGACGTCGCCAAGTGCAACCTCCCGTACAACGCGGTCCTCGGGCACCCCGCGTTGGTGAAGTTTATGGCGGTTACGCACTATGCGTACCTGACCATGAAGCTTCTGGGCCCCTCGGGCCCGATCACAGTCCACGGGGACGTAAGGGCCGCCCTCTTGTGCGTCGAGCAGCGCGCGGCCGACATCGCCCCAGTGGCTCCTGACACGGCGGGCGGCGCGGGGCCCTCACTGCTTCGTGCCCCCAAGCCGCGCATCGTCGCCACCGACGCGGAGCTAGTCAAGGAGGTCGTCCTCGGCGATGACCCGTCCCGGACCGTCAAAATTGGCGATTCGCTGGACGACAAATAGGAAAGCGTGCTCATCGCCTTCCTTCGGGCAAACACCAACGTCTTCGCCTGGCAACCGTCGGACATGCCCAGGGTCCCCAGGGGGGTGATTGAGTACCGCTTGGCCATCCGCGCGGCTCGCGCCCGGTGCGGCAGAAGGTACGACGACAGGCCCTGGAGCGCCAGGCCTTTATCCGCGAGGAGATCGACAAGCTTCTCGCTGTTGGCTTCATCCACGAGGTCGTCCACCCGGAGTGGCTGGCCAACCCAGTCGTCGTCCCCAAGTCCAACGGAAGGCTGCGGATGTGCATAGACTACACCGACCTCAACAAGGCTTGCCCTAAGGATCCATTCCCTCTGCCCCGCATAGACCAGATAGTCAACTCCACAGTGGGGTGCGACCTCTTGTGTTTTCTTGATGCCTATGCGGGATATCATCAGATCCGCATGGTAGAGGAGGATGAGGAAAAAACTTCTTTCATTACCCCCCAGGGGACCTACTGTTACGTGTGCATGCCTTTTGGGTTGAAAAATGCTTGTTCTACTTTCCAGCGTGCTGTCCGTGTAACATTTGAATCGCAGCTAGGTCGCAATATGGAGGCCTACGTCGACGATTTGGTGCTGAAGTCGCGTGACCGTGTCACACTGCTCCACGACTTGGCCGAGAACGTTCAGCAACCTCCGATGCACGAGGATGAAGCTGAACCCGGAAAAGTGTGTTTTCGGGGTCCCGGCCGGCAAGCTCCTCGGGTTCCTCGTGTCCAGCCGCGGCATTGAGGCGAACCCGGAGAAGATAGCGGCAATCGACCGCATGCGCCCCCCGACGAGGCTCCGGGAGGCCCAGAAGCTGACCGGTGCGTGGCCGCGCTAGGTCGCTTCATCTCCAGGCTTGGGGAGCGCGCCCTCCCCCTATTCAAACTACTCAAGAGAACCGAGCAGTTCACCTGGACGGATGAGGCCGATCGAGCCCTTGGCGAACTCAAGAGGTACCTGACTACGCCCCCGTCACGTTGGCACCGCACCAAACGAGCCCTTGTTGCTCTACATCACGGCAACCCAGCAGGTGGTGAGCGCGGCGCTCGTCGTCGAGCGCCCCTTGCCAGACAGGCGCGTGACCCGGGATCCGTCTCCCCGGGCCGCCACGCGGAGCCCGAACCAGGGCAGCCTCGCCAAGGCGAGCGCGAGCCTAGGGACGCGGTGCCCGGGACAACCTCAGCATTTTCACAACCGGATGGGACGCGATTACCCGGAGAGCGTCGCCTTCGCGAGAGCGGGTCCGGGGAGGTCGCCCCGATTAATTTCATGCCCCAGCCGGGTCCCTGGGTCCCGGGCACCTACTAGCCACATCCCATCCCGGGCCCCTGGGCCCCGGGCCCATACCTGTCCCCGGCTATGAGAGCTCGCTCCGTCTCGGGGAAGGGGAGCCCGTGCCCCCGGCACCTGTCAGGCCGGGATCAGGGGGCACGCAGCAGAAGCCGGTGTACTTCGTCAGCGAGGTACTACGCGATGCCAAATCATGCTATCCCCAGGCGCAAAAGATGCTCTACGCAGTCCTCATCGCGTCCAGGAAGCTTCGCCAACTACTTCCAGGCGACAAGGTATCCGTGGTTACGCCCTTTCCCCTCGGGCAGATATTGCATAACCGGGAGGGAACGGGCCGTGTTGCCAAGTGGGCGGTCGAGCTCGCTGAATTCGACCTCCATTTCCAAGCGCGCCACGCCATCAAAAGCCAAGTCCTGGCGGATTTTCTGGCGGAGTGGATGCCGGGGCCCAAGCCGGACCCCGTGCTGGACGCCGGGTACCCGGCCCCCGAGCTGGCGCCCGATCTGCGCCTCCACTGGACAATGAACTTCGATGGCTCCTGCGCCAGACAGGCTTCTCTCCCCAGCGCCGGGGCCGGGGTCATCCTCGTATCTCCAGCCGGGGACGAGTTCCGCTTCGTCGTCCACCTCAACTTCGGAGCCACCAACAATATGGCCGAGTATGAGGGCCTTCTCGCCGGCCTCCGGGCAGCGATAGCCCTCGGGGTGCGACGGTTGTGCGTGCAGGGCGACTCCGAGCTCGTCATCAACCAGGTGTCCCAGGAGTACCAAACTCTGGACCCCCAATTGGCCGCGTATGTGGATGAAGTGCGGAGGCTTGAGCGCCGCTTCGACGACCTCAGGCTTCGCCACGTCCCTCGCTATCACAACCTCGCCGCCGATGAGCTCTCAAGACTGGCGTCCTCCCGGGCGCCGGCCCCTCCGGGAGTTTTTCAGGAAGCCCTTGAGGCCCCCTCGGCCACCTCGTCCGGGATTCTGGGGGCCACCCCTGAGCCCGGGCCCGAGTCAAACACGCACGCCCAGTCCCAGGACTTGGTCCTTGTGGCCGGACCCAGTGCGCCTTCCTGGATGGGCGAGATCCGGGCATATCTTCTCCGAGTGCACCTCCCCGAAGATGACGCGGAAGCCAAAAGGGTGGCGCGCTTGTCTAAGCGCTACGTCATGGTAGATGGGGACCTCTACCGGCGTGGCGCCAATGGCGTCCTACTCAAGTGCATCCCGCGCGATTCCGGCATCGAGATCCTCGCCGATATTCATGAAGGGGAATGTGGCAGTCACGCTGCATTCCGATCCCTGGTCGGTAAGGCTTTCCGGCAAGGAATTTATTGGCCCACGGCCTTGCAAGACGCGTTCGACTTCGTCCAGCGCTGCCGCGCGTGCCAGTTCCATGCCAGGCAAAACCACCTGCCGGCACAGGCACTCCAGGTGATCCCCCTGTCCTGGCCCTTCGCGGTTTGGGGGCTCGATATCCTCGGCCCTTTTCCCCGGGCAGTCGGGGGTTATCAACATCTATATGTAGCCATCGACAAATTCACCAAGTGGCTGGAGGCATTCCCTGTAATCAACATCGACAAGCATTCGGCGCTCAAGTTTATCCGGGGAATCACCTGCCACTTTGGGATCCCCAACCGTATCATCACTGACAACGGCACGCAGTTCACGAACGAGCTCTTCGGCGAATACTGCTCCGATGTCGGCATCAGGCTCTGCTTCGCCTCTCCTGCCCACCCTACCAGCAATGGGCAGGCTGAGCGAGCGAATGCAGAGATCCTACGGGGCCTCAAGACAAGGTCCTACAACGACCTCAAAAAGCATGGCGTCAAGTGGATCGACGAGCTCCCGGCGGTCTTGTGGGCGAATCGTACCACACCAAGTCGGGCGACCAGGGAGACCCCATGGAGCCAAAGCCGTTCTGCCATCGGAGCTCACATTCGGTTCTCCCCGGGTACAGCGCTACAGCGACGACATCAACCACGACAACATGCAGCTCGACAACCTCGACTTCCTCAAGGAACGAAGGCGGCGCCACACTCCGCGTCGTCGCTCGTTACTAGCAGAGCCTCAAGCGCTATCATCAGCGTAAAGTTCGGGCCCGATCACTCCAGGTCGGGGACCTAGTTCTCCGCCGTGTCCTCACACGTGCCGGGAAGATAAACTTTCCCCCTATGTGGGAAGGCCCCTTCCTGGGATTGGCGTCTCCTGGCCGGCTCGGTAAGACTGGGCCAAGAGGACGAACCCGCTTCCTAATCCCTGAATATCGAGCATCTTCGCAAAATTTATCCATAAACGTATCCTGTAAGTTAAGGATGCTCAGCCCAGCGCCCCCCGGTTTTTTCTCCCAATCCCCGGCACTAGCGGCCCCCCTATATGTATCCGCCTTCACATATAGCTTTCATATCCTCTCCGTTTTTCTCATGCCTTTGTCCTTTCTGTGTGTGCATTCGCGGTGTCTCCCCCTGGGGGCATAATCGGGCCGCGCCTTCGTGCGGTGCTGGGTTTTGAGCATAATTATTGGTTCTCTACCGGCGAGCTACTGTATCCCTCCTGCTTCAGCCCCGGACATTGTCTAAGCCCCGGGCCGCGGGGCACCCCCCTGCGCGGCGCCCGGGCCCCCGCAGCTTGAGTGTCCCCGGCCTGGTGGCTTCGGTTCGAATTTTCTGCCGCTCGGGGACAGAATAGTTGTGCGCAATCCTTTCCCCCACACGGTCGCGACCGCGAAGAGCCTTTAGAAAGTGGACCCCCGTTCATAGCATAATGGACAAAGAGAACCAAATACTCGCACCAGTTCATCCTGTGTGCATTAATCGCCTCACAGGCTTAATAAGGTACTCCGGCGCGCCAGTTTTCTTTCCAACCTTACGACCGAGCCCCTTCCAGATTCTCCGCGCATTCTCACCTAGGTGGACGCTTCTCCCTGGGTCGCTCGCTTAGCCAACACCACGCTTTTCAACATCCAGATACATAATCTTATCAACTTTAAACTCGCCATCGGATCCTACCTCCCCGGATTGATGGCACTGTTTTGCTCTCCTTTGCCCCTCAAACGAATTTGCCGAAGCCTACGCGCGTTGCGACCGCTGGTAAGTCCGCCAATCGACGATCCGGTTCCTGAGGCCCGTGGCCGGGCATGACCATGCCCCGGACACTGCATGCCCGGGTCTCGGCGCGCCCCCATCGGGCCAGCCTACGTTCCGGGCAGGCCACATCGCTGCCACCCACCCCACCACCGCCTACACGGTTCCTCGCTGCCCGACCCGGCCGTCTAGTCGTCCCAGAGCTCCCCTGACCAAGGACGAGCTTAGCGCTATGGCCTACCTACCCACCACATTTTTTCGGTTTTTCCCTTTCTACAGTCTCTCCCCGCCTCCGCGCTCCCGCCAACGGCACCCGGGCACTACGGCCCCCGACCGAATAGGAGGGATCACTACGGCTCACGCTCCCGAAACTACGCCCATCGAACTCCCGAAACACCGAGATCCCCGTGACCCCCTAGGCAGACATCCTGTCGTGCCCTCGAGAGCTCCCGGGCAGCAGATACCCCAGCCACGGAAGGAACTACCGACGGCCGATTCACGCCGCTGGGCTCGAGCAGACGCGCCGGGACTCGGGATTCCCCGGGCCCGGTGAAACCAAAAGAAAAAGAAAAAACACCGCACTCCGGGCCGGGCCCCGAAAGAACTTCCAGTACAGCAGCAAAGTATGAAAACACAAACATATGATATACACACTACGCGAACATTTCTTTGTACAATAGGTGAAATCAAACAACAGCCATGCGCAGAAGACCGGAGACTTCTCACGCGGGGGATCACTCTATCTCAAAATACGACAGGACCCCTAGAGTGTAAAAACAGGCCGCCTCATCGATCGGATTCGTCGGTCCCCAGATCCTCAAATCTCCCCGATCGAAGAACCTCCACTTCATTAGCGCGTCTGCCACAGCCTTCCGACCTATCTTCTTCCCTCTAGGCGGAATCCTCTACCCGGCCAGGAACCGCCGCCCCGCCGTAGCACCGACATACTCCTACCCGCGTGGCACTCTATTCCATCCTTGCTCCAGACTCATGAAGTTCGATCGGGGGAGCGAGTCCAGCGTGTTTGCAGCAAGTCGCTGAATTCACAGCTCCTGACCGACCCCGTGGCCCCCCGTGCTCCGTGTAGTGCCGGATGCCGATGCGCTTGAACATGCCCCGGACCGAGCGTACCACCCCAGAGGCTTACATCTCGCTCCGATCAGTCCTTTCGGTAGGCCAAGCTGTTTCGCACAATGTCAACGTTTCTCTTCCCCTCAGCTTCCGGCTGAGCTTCGGCCGCGCATTCCGAACGACCGCCTTACCGCCCCACGCCATGCCTCAATCGCCCGCGCAGTTTCTCGGGACGCCTACCATCCGCCTGCCGGCCTCGAGCCTGTCACTGCCGCCTCCGGGCCAGAGTAGTCTCCTTCCTCCCAAGAGTCCCTCTCGCGTCTCAGAGAGCCTCGGCTTTGCCCTCACATCGGTGCCACGCATTCGTCACCTGCTCTGCTCGCCGGTGTCGCCTCCCGTCTCGAGTTCTTCTCGCCAGACACCAGCCTTTCTCCTTCGCTCAGGAGCGCTATCGCCTCCTGCCATAGCGCTGAAAGCTTGCGCCTCCTCGCTGAATCACGCAGCTTCTCCTCCCCGCTGATCCACACTCCCGCCGCATAGACCAGCTCCTTGCCCCCGAGGCTTCCCCCGGCAGAGGAACATCCCCTTTCCCGTGCCCCCAGCGTGCGAGCGCGAGGCACGGGACGGCCTCGTCTACGGCACTCCGGCTCTGTTGGCATGCCCCTCATCCGCGCCTCGACCTCCTCGCGATCGCCACGAAGATTCGAGAAAAACACTTCCGGTGGCGACCATACATCACGTATGCCACACTCCATCTGCCCTTGCGATCGCGCTCCCCCCTTCGAGCTCCGCCAGACCCGGAGTGGACTCGCCGCTGCTCCCAACGAGCTGCACCTTGCACCTCGCACGGCGCGACCCACTAGCTCACCCAGCGCTGGTGCAACGCTCGCTCCGCGCGCCGCGCCTGGTCGCTGGGCAACAAAAAGGACCAGGCGCCGCTCCGCATCGCACAAATGGCTGAGCCCTCGTCCTCTTCTCCCTGCGCAGAGGACTTCAGCACTCACGAGGCCCCTCCGGCTGTGCCCCCACCTCCATATTCCATAACCGCACTGCGCGTCAGGGCGTGCGGACGCGCGCCCATCGCGCCTCCCCTAACCACTACGCCAGGGCTGGCGGCGCCCATCGTTCGCCCCCCCTTCCCTTATAAAGCCAGAAACCAGACACGATAAGAGCTAGTCAGAACAAAAACGCGCTTAGCAGAAAACCGAATGCTCCGGACGCTTCCTGGCGGCTGAGCCCTTGAAAGCTCCACGCTGGCCTCAAAAGCGGCCGTTCTACCGATGGAACCGCGACTTGCGCCTACACGCGCCCGGACGTGACGTGTCGAGCTTCCCCACTTCCGACGACAGTCACACTCCCGCCCCCATCCCGAGGGGTGGCTCGCTGCCCCCCACTCGACTCCTTTGGCCGCCCGGAGCCCTTCTGGCCTGGCTCTGTAAGATCGACGCGCTTGTCCGCTCACACAGGGACACCAACC
Organism: Oryza meyeriana var. granulata; assembly: GCA_003991445.1. Taxonomy (NCBI): domain Eukaryota; kingdom Viridiplantae; phylum Streptophyta; class Magnoliopsida; order Poales; family Poaceae; genus Oryza; species Oryza meyeriana. The sequence goes on from RYFJ01004496.1 coordinate 65,184, forward strand.
CCAGTGCTCTGGGATCAACGACCCCAGTGACGTCTCACCCTTCTTAGTTGCCTCAGAGTCCATTCGGGCCCGCGCCGCTCCCCTCCTCTCGACAATACCCTCTCGGCCGCACATCTTCTCCTCCAAGCGTCGAGATACCTCGACAATCTGGTGACCGTGCGAGACAACAGCCCACGGCGTCTCGAATTCAGAAGCCCTTCTGCATCTTCGCCCGCCCGCGGTTAGGGCAAAGCGCGTCACGCCACCGGAGCGCCCCACCGCGCCCCCTCTCATCCACCTGACCCATCAGCAGGCCCATCGCCGCCTCCGCTCAGGTCTTCGGATGTCCTGGTGATTCCATTGGGCCCCCCGCCCAGTTATACCAACAGGCCGACCTTCTGGATTGAGCGGCGCCATCGCCGCTGAGAAATCAGCCGCAACCATATACGCATTCAACCCAGCCGTCACCAGGTCAGAGATTGCGCGCCAAACTGCAGCGAACCCCGTCTTCCGCTGACTCGGTCAGCTCGTCACCTTCTGGGCCCCGGCCGGACCGAGCGCGTCATGCAGGAAATTGGCGTCAGCCCATGTAAACCCAGTTCGGCGCCACAACTCCATTTGACTTCACCCCAATCGGATAAATCTCAGACCCGGCCCTCGAAGTACACACACGCCTAACCCGCTCATAAGGAGCGGGGCCTTATCTCGACCCCTCATGTGAAGTAGCGCCGATAAAAATCCACCGAAGCATACCCACCAAACATTTCGCACAATGTTGCAAAACCCCAGCCATCACACATTTGGGTAATAAGCTGCAACACATCACCTGAACGTCCCAGCACTGGCAGAAGAAATTCAAGTATTAGCTTCGAAACGCAGGAACAACCCCACGGACCCAAGAAACAAGACCTTCATCGGTGCTCTTCGCGTGCCGGCTTCGAACCGCCAGGGCGGCACGCAAGCGCCGCCCATCACTGTGTGCGCATCATCTTTCACCCGCTCCGCACCCGCGTGCTCATTCACGCACAACGGCGAATCGGTCCCCGTATCAACGGCCTTACCCTCGCCGGGCACGTTTGGTCCTCCGGAATGTAGGCGCCCATGAAACAATAGGTGGATATGAAAGATACACAAGCAAAGAGAAGCGCGCAGTGAACGAGGACCTGATTGGCGCACACAGGAAGCAACCGGTACCCGATGACGATTCACACGGCATATGGAGAAGCTTCAGAATCGCCACATGACGCTTTTGATAGCCTCAAAAACCTAGTTAAGCGCCCCTTCTACTCACACCATTAGACCCTCATGGCGCCGAAAGTGAAATCTCCTTTCATCTCGTCATATCAGCGCATTATGTGCGCCCCCTCTATTCTCTAAACCCTGTGCCTCGTGTTTCGTTCCCGAACGAGTCTGTTCGCCAATAAACCCTGTCGAGCAACAGCCCAGAGCCATGTGTCGCGACTAACTGTCTTAATGCGGAAGTCCTACATAGTAGTCCTGGGACTGAAGGACCTTTCTGGGCACATCCAGCTCCTCCGGCGCCCATATTCTGTACAAGATGGCCGGCACTACTGTCACCTCCTAAGCGCCTCGCCTGTGCTCCGCCCGGGAGCACCAATCCCGGGTCCCCCCCCCCCCCCCCGCGGGCCTGCAGCTGACAGCCCGTCGCGTGCGGACTCCGGCGCGAGGTCACCTGCAGCAGTCAGCTTACCAGTTAACCAATTAATGGACGAAGAGGTAAAGCGCGGTCGTCACCCCTGCCCGCCTCTGCGTCCCTATCAGTCAAAGGACCTGCAGAGGAATCATTTCCCACCTTCACAGTAGTGCGCTCATCCATCCTACAAGACTATAGCGCTCACGGCCCGCCGACGCCTACGCTTGCGTGCACAATCCAGCTCCACACGACGTATCGACGATGACAACATCTATCTACTTCCTCTGTTATGCGGCGACTGTACTCCCCACCTAAAAAGGAGATCCTGTCGCAACCGGAAGCGAGGGACACAGAAGCAGAAGAACCTTTGTCTGCATAAGCCTCGCTCCATATCCTAAGTCAGCGAAGGGCCCGAGCTCCCACCACAATCCTTTGTAGACCAAGATCACATTCATCCTCCCACATAGCAATACACACAGGAATAGAGTGTAGCGCCTCGAGTGCCGCGAGCCTGTTATACCTCTTTGTCTTTTGCTATCTGTCCCTTTTCTGCTGATCATCTCCAAGACGCCGCACTTCTGCTCGAACACGCCCCTCGAACCTCAAAGGTCCCCTCTTCCGCTTGTTCAGGTTCACTTGGAAATTCCAATTTTGAATTTATTTATTTGTATTGAATTTAATACTATGTTCTAAGACTCTTCAATTAGTTCTTTTTTATCTGAACTCATCTTTCTAAGACTTATTCCGTACTTGAACTTTAAATTCTTTTCTCAATAATATAAATTTCTAGCATCTAAGCAAACATTGTGCCGCTCATTTAAAGTGTCAAATAATATAATAGAAGTTATGTAAAAATAGCAGAATATCATCGTAGAAATAAAAAAGTAAGATCTGTCATGCTCTCGTTCGAGACCCATTAAAAATCCTACTCTTTCTGGTGTGATCTTCTCTC
>RYFJ01001806.1:0-92333 GCA_003991445.1 Oryza meyeriana var. granulata
TTTGGAGACTTTTGCGGAGCAGCAAGGCAAAGTTCACACAGATCCACAAACCCTATTTGAGCATGTTGATCCTTTGATTGTAAATCTCATATTTTCATTCAAAGGTGCACTTTATTTGATAATGACATCGGAATAGAAACCTTGATCCTTGTTTATAGGCCCGTTGTCTTGATAACCTGCCTTGTACCTTTGAACTATATGACTAGCAAGCGGAGTACATGGTTATCTAGAATAATCTGGGCTACTTAGCCTGCTTAGAAATTGTAGTACACATAAGGTTTTGTAATCACATATTGATTTCACATGAAATGATGATGCGTTCTATTCACGACGGAGGTCGTGTAGGGGATATTCTTAATAGGCAATAAATGAACTGAATAATTGTGGGTCGTTGAGCACCTGTTAGTTTTTTGTTGCTAGCGTTGCTCATGACAGTTCAGGACGGTTCACGAACTACTTTGTGAAGATTTACCGTACTAACCACAAGCCATATATGGACAACGGTTGGATTTGGTACTTTACATGTCCCAGCAGGAGATAACCAGTTGTGTTAGTTGATATGGGAGTATCAATAAATCCACAGTGGCGTGCCGATAAGGCACTATATGTTGGGGAGCAAAGAGTTCTCTAGCCTAAAGGTATGGGCCACCTCTACTAGGGGAACGGGCGGATAGTGGTCAGTCGGTTGGCGTGTTATACGAAGAGGTCCTGTCAAACTCCTTTCCGACAGGTATCGGAGTGTACTAAGGTGCAATGGTGATATGTTGTGGGGTTGATATCTTAGGGGTAAAGGTTGTACACATCTGCGCTAGAGTAAAAAATGTTCGAAAGCTGTGCCCGCGGTAATGGGCGAGCAGAATGAGGGTTTTTCGTGATTAGTCCACTTTAATTAATTAATGTTCATAGATGTGATATGAGAATTTCAGGTTGGGAGATGTTTGGGCCCTGTGTACCAGGTGGGTTATACAGTGTTATTTTAATACTGCGTAATTACTTACTATTAATTCATCTCTTAAATATCATTTAAATCTATTTATTTACAAATGAGCCCTATATTTCTCTTGGCTATTCTGTGTGCACTGATATTTACATATGACTTGTTGAGTACTTCCATGTACTCACTTGCAAATCAAATTCATCAGTAGAAGAGTACTATATGAAGGTGAGGATCGGAGTTTAGGCTGGGTTCATATCAAATTTGCCTGCGGAGTGGAGACAGCGCTATCACTAGTCAATCTGTTGCTTAGACTTTTTAATTTGATGAAGAGGTTCCATCTATATCTGTATAATGTATATTATTCGTCCTAATTTAATATAATTTGTACTTTTGTTAATCAAACTTTTTTATTGTGTATTCGGCTGATTTCTGAACAAGGATTTAATACACCATGAAGCGTTTCGAGTTTTGATGGAAATTGCCGGCTTGACAATGAGACCCCCCCACAAAAACATACGTAAAGCGGACGAAGCCGACTCGAGTATTTATTCTTTTAAATTCGTTTGAGTCGAATAGGAAGCCATACTATCAAGACGGGGTGCAACAGTGTGCAATACCACTACAGTTAAGATCCAACTAGCCTGAGCAGGATCCACTTTAACAACAACACATGCTACTGGGTTGGGCTTAGTTCAATAATAGAGCGAGCTCCGACCAACCTTCGTCGGCCAAGAGGACTAACTTTGGCCGGAGGTTTCTGCCCTGAGGTATGGAACATCATGGTTCAATCTATGAGAACGGCTAAGTGAGGTATGCTTAAAGCCTATAAAGCCACCAACTTTATTGCTAGCCGTTGCTTGCGCCATTCACCCCATTCTGACTGTCTCTAGCTTCTCCTAAAGTGTTTGAGCTTCTCCTACTATCTAGGTAATTTGTGATTCTTGTGGCATCTATAGGAATTGAGTATCTTGTTTGAGAGAGGCTAGGAGAATCTTGTTGCACTTGAGCAAGGACGCGGTCAACTACTGGAGCTATTCTGTTAGAGGGAAAAACCTCCTAGACGTTAGGGTCACCCGCCAAGCTTTCTCAAGTTGTGGATTGTCCGGAAAAGAAAGTTTAGTGAGGCTAACCTCGCCTCCAGTAGGAAAGAAGGGTAAATCTAGTGGATACCAAGCATGATCTTCGTGGGCTCGCTTAGGTAGACAATTGGGCTCGATCGAGACCTGTTCTTGAGCACCTCAACAGAGACCGATAGGGATCTTTCGTGCATCCGAACTTCGGGAAAAAATCCTTTGTTGTCGCCCTTGTGCTTGCTCTTATTGCTCTATTATGGCTCTATTCTTTTTCTGCATCATCGTCCTACCTTACTATTTGCACTACACTTACTTCTGTCACTTCTGTATTGAAGTGCTTGGCAAAGTCGATATCAGGGCTCGAAAAATCATCCGCGTTCGTGGCCGGGAACCTCTGGCCAGCCTCTCGGTAGCCCGAGAGAGCCAGATCGCCCTATTTACCATTTTGGTGCCGAGGTTCCTACCAGAATTTACCCCTGCATTTGAGAATTTTCAGGACGCATATGCACACCCCCTCTAGGCGAACATCAACGGGCTTTCAGTCTTGCGATGCCAGAGGTGCAGACGGTGAGGACGGTGGGCGCTCCGGTGCGACAAGTGAATGCGGCGGAACGAGGACGAGACGGCGCGACAGCGTTGGGACGGCAAGGTGCTAACAACGGGCAACGAGTGTAAGAAGAGAAAGATCTCGGGGCTTCATTTTATACTCAAAGAGAAGACGGAGAGCGAGGGGAGCTCGACGCCGTGATGCGCGGTATGAAACGGCCGGGTTAATCCTCTGATTGAAGGCGATTTAGATGAAAGTTGAATGAATTGTGAGGGGAAATGATGAGGATGAATGGTAGTGATTTCTCCTCAATCAATTTGGGATTGATGAAGCGAGGAGAGGTTTGGAGGATCTTAGCTGTTAGGTTCAGGAGAGGAGAGAGATGGACGCCCCCAATCGAAGGTAGACGCATGACCGACGAAGCGGCCCCACCTATCAGCAAGCAATATGCGCGGGCAGCGGCGGGGGCAAGCTAGAGCTTTGGCTAGGTGTAGGTGCGGGGAGGCGGGGGGCGAAGCGGGCCACCGCGGTCAACGCGATTGGAAGGGGAAACGGATTGGCCAAAAAGCGACCCATGTGAGGATTAAGGACTTTCTTTTTAGTTTTTTTGGAGAAATTCCTTTGAAGTGTTTTTATTACTTAAAAATTAATACTTGTGTCGCTGAATCCAATAAAATGAGAGTGCCATTTTAGGACATAGGGAATTTAAGACCCACAGCCAAATTTAATCATTAATTGTGAGGATTGTTAATTGATCAAGGCTCTTGCATGTTTTTAAAATTTCTAGAAAAATAGAAGTTAAGCACATTAAATTTTAGAGATTTAAGGGTGTTACAACCATCCAGCTTTAGATCCGACCATAGTCCCATGTTCATTATGCGGATACAAACATTGACATTCATGTTTTAACTGTATAAGATTATATATGAGTTGTATGAAGACTTAGCCCATAGAGGCTAACCCACACAACTAGAACCCATGCAGCTATAATCACCAAAACCACTTGATATAGACACCACTAAACCCGCACACACAAAACAAACTTAAGCAAACAATGCTAACAACAAAGTTCTATGGGTAGGGACTCTATTGTGGCTGAAGGCTTGTCTGCACCATAATCGTAGTCTGAATTATCTATTCACCCACTCACACAATGGAACGATGTCTTGATCCACTCAAGGTCTTCCTCAAAGATGTGCTTCGTTTGACTCCTCTGAATACTCCACTCCGTTGTCCAACTAGATCAACGGAGTTTCTCCGAAGACTTAGCGGGCGATTGTCATTAGCAAACAGCCCTGGTATCTAGCGAAGACGGTGGGGACGAGTTCTCTTCCGTGCGATAGTCGCGAATTTTGGCTCCTCCAGCGGCGATTCTCCCTTTAACTCAGCTTTTTCCTTCCTTAAGTTGTCCACTTGATCTTACAGTCTGCAAAGCTTGATCAAGGTGTCCTCAATAGTTATAAGCTGCAACATCACATTGCATGTGCATTGCCAAGTGCGCACATCCATCCATCAAGCGTTGCCATCATTGAACTTTCTCTGCCTAGTGACCTCTTTCAATTGTGACGATTGAGAACAATAAGAGCTTGGGCATCCTTCTTTAGGATGAGGTCCAGGTTATTAGAGATGATGGGAAGACAAAAAGAGTAGGGTTTTCTCAACGATCTTAGGAAACTCGAGTCCAAGCTCCATACGACAAAAAAACTCCCTGATTTGTGGGCAAAGAAAGAGGGATGTTGAGGGTTTACAAACCCCTCAACCAATTTTAGATCCATCACTGAGGACGACCGGATTTGGAAAGGGTGATGCGTCGGGCAGAGGCGAGACTCCGTCTCAAGTTAGGGGACAACCCTGTGACATGTGGGCCATACATGTTAGTGAGGAAGAGCCTTGCGGGACCGGACATAGGCGAGCTATGGCGTGGAAGGGAAGCAGGGGCCGCATGGCGTGCGCGGCGCGGAAAGAGAGGAGGGCCGAGGGAACTGGCCGTGTTTTGCCCAATGGCCAAGAAAGATTATCCGAGCTTTTTCTTAAATTTAATCATTAAAATGATGTTTTATTTATTAAAATACTCCTAAGCTCCAAAATCCTAGAGACTAAGGATTAGGTTCCTGAAGTTAAAAGTATTTATAAAAAATTTATCTTGTCCATTTTCGTAAAGATTTATTATGAATTTTATTTCAAGCCTTTTGAGGAATTTTAACTTTAGTTTCTAAAAAATACTTTAACACAGAATTTATAATGTAGTATTTCATGGTGTAAACCTAGATCCATGATGCCAGTGGGTTCAGTCTTCGAGTGCGTGTGTTTATACAAACTGCGTGGTATTTGTACTGCAAATCTAAATAAAGCGTTAAAGAATTAATAAAAGGGGGAAAAATTTTAGAAAATAAAGATGGAATATTTGAAGGGAGGGAGAGAGAAGAGAAGAAGATCATGTAAAACGAGACTGATTAGCGTAGTATGATTAATTTGAATATTAATTATTTTTAAACTTGAAATATATTAATTATGATTTTTTTAAAACACTTTTATATAGAAATTTTTTAGAAAAAGTTTAAAAAAACGTTACTCATATAAAACCTTTATAGTTGAGAAGGTGTTGACCGATGGAATGAGAGCCCCGCATTTTTCACAGACCGATAGTCCTAGAGATGTCCAAAATGGGTCGGCCCCGTCGAGGCCGCCCAGGCCTGTGCTACCAGTAAACCGTGCCTGGGCGGCGGTACGGTAGTTTACAGCGGGCCGGCCACGGCACGCATGGGCACGGGCTACGGGCAACGGGGCATGGGCATGAGGCACGGCACGAGCACGGCAACAGGCACGGGCACGAGCCCGGCGCAGGCGGTTGAGGGGGCGGCGCCGCAGGCGGCGGAGGCGGCTGGGGAGGGCGGCGATAGCGGCGGAGGCCGGGAGGCTGCGCCAGGAGGAGGCGCGAGGGACGGAGGACCGAAGGCCGACGCAGCAGGAGGAGGCGGAGGAGCGAGGAGGCGGAGTGAGCCAGGCGGCGGGACGGGAGGTGGAGGAGCCGAGGAGGAAGGCCGGGAGCAGGTGTTAACGCCAAAATTTGGTACGGGTCGTTACCGTTGTTCGGTTAAGGAAAGAAGCGATATCAGCATTGAAAAACTAATCCAGAAGAGTCCGAGCTTGGAGGAATCGTGAAGACCACTTATGGCAGTTATTATCTTATCTATTAGATAGTTTTATCTTTTTAGGAAACCTGATCTCTGTCCGATCAGGTCTGTTAGTTTTCCTTTTTCAGTTAGGAAATCCTGTTTCGTGTCCTATAAGGACTCTTGTAACTCGGGGTTATATACGTATGCCCGGGACCTTGTAAATCATCTCTCGATCAATCAAATTCGCGCATCGCCACCCTTACCAACGGTTCTGCTTCTCGAAGGGGGCTGCATCGGTTAGGTCCGAACTCCTGCGAGAGGGTAAGTCTCGTTACCCCGACTACCAATCGGCTAGGACTTTCTCGGTTAGGTCCGATATTCTAGTCGGTCTATGTGTGTAGTCGGGCTTACCACGTGTATCGGATCTGTCTACGGCTGCATCGGTTCGGTCCGACCTCATAGGCTGTCAGGTAATCACATCACGCGTGCATAGTTTTATCAGTTTATCGGGGGTAGTATCATCAGTTTGTGCTGCATCGGTTGGGTCCGACCTAACTAAACTGCTAGCGATAAATTATTCCTGTAGGCTGATAGCCTTTGTGCAAGCGTCTTTATCGAATGTATAGCCGGTAAGTACGTATTTCATCACAGTTGCATAGTTCTATCGGGTTCGTTGAGGTTCCTTTACTATTATCGATCTGTGCTGCATCAGTTAGGTTTGAACTACTAGATCGATAATAATAGATTTATCCTTGCCGAGCCGATCGGGTGTATATGCGACGTTCTATCGGATGTGCTAGCCGAATAGGTTATCTTTTATACAGCCGACTGTATTATCTTTACTGTTTTTAGTCATCTATATTATCATCGGTTTTCTAGCCGATGCCACATGTGTTTTCTCGGCAGTCGGCTGGCTTACTATCCTGCATATCTATTTTATCATCGCTTCTAGCCGATGCACACGTTGTACTAACAGCTTATCTATTTGTTATAGCGCTATCGTTTCCTAGCCGATTACACAGGTGCCATCGGCATCGGCTACGAGAGCCTACATCAGCCCGTATCGGCCGATAGCCGATGTGTGCAGTTGCTGCTGACCCGGCACGAGCACGAGCGAGGACCCGCCAGCGAATACGCAAGTACGATCGGCTGGAAGGAATCCCGTATCAGCTTGCTGGCCGATTGGATCAGTGATCTAATTTCTTCATCTCCTTGTCATTGCTGGGTCAAATTGACTGGCACGCCCGAACCTCAAATATTTTAGACCTGTTACTGGAGCTAAGCAGATCTCCCAGGCCTTCGCGTTCTCTAGGCGCCGAACCAGATCGTCAGCAAGCTTTTGGCACACCCGCGTTTTCGGCGTCAACACGTTTTTGGCACGCCTGGTGGGACAGAACTTCAACATGGCTGGAAAGGAGGTCAGTACAGATAATATGATTCCATCACAATGAAGACTGACCGAAGAACAGAGACAACAAGTGGAGCAGAACATCGTGGAGTTTCAGAAGCTTTGTCTACAATCCTTCGCATGACAGATCAAGGGCCGATTCAAAAAATTACAGTTTCCAAAACTTGTTCTCATTGACGAATCGAGCCATATATCGCCTACAAGTTCACAAAAGCCGATCCAAGACATGTTTAATGAAGCAGTTCATCATGCGTTGACCGATCAATCTGGGATATTGATGAACACATTACAGAGCTTGATCAAGAAGCAGTGGAGCCGATTCAAATACCCGGGGGGCATCAACAGAGTTATTCAGAAGCTGTTCCTGAGTACAATTATCAGAGGGAATATCAGAATCAGAATCGGCTACAAACTCCACCTCTGCGTTATCACGACGAAGATCAAGAGAAGAAGATTTATCAGCGAGAATCATAGAGGTGATGAGAGAGCAATTCGGTCTAAGACCGAAGAAGGAAACATTTATATATCGGCCTCCATATCCAGATTGGTTTGATAGAGCTCCGTTGCCGCGCCGATACAGAGTACCAGACTTCTCCAAATTCTCAGGGCAAGATGATGTATCTACAGTGGAACATGTCAGCCGGTTCTTGGCTCAATGTGGAGAGCATCGGCTGTAGAAGCTTTGAGAGTTAGACTCTTTCCGTTATCATTATCCGGATCGGCCTTACATGGTTTTCTTCATTGCCACCTAACTCAGTTCGAGGTTGGGCCGATCTGGAAAAGCAATTCCACAAGTATTTCTTTATGGGAAGTCAGGAGATGAGTTTGATAGACTTAACATCGGTAATACAGAAGCCGGAAGAATCAGTCGCAGAATATATCCAGCGGTTTCGTAATGTTAGAAGCCGATGTTATAGTTTAAGTCTGGATGACGCACAGCTGGCCGAGTTAGCATTCCAAGGGTTGGTGGCTCCGATCAAGGAAAGATTTTCATCAGAAGATTTTAAGAGCCTAGCACACCTAGTACAAAAGGTATCGGCTCATGAAAGCCGATTTCAGGAAGCCAGGAAGGAATGATAAGGCCCGAACAGAAGAATTTCGAAGTTTGATAACAAACTCCGAAATTGGGGGGCATGTGTTAACGTCAAAATTTGGTACGGGTCGTTACCATATTCGGTTAAGGAAAGAAGCGATATCAGCCATTGGAAACTAATCCAGAAGAGTCCGAGCTTGGGAGGGAATCGTGAAGACCACGTTATGGCAGTTATTTATCTTATCTATTAGATAGTTTTATCTTTTAGGAAACCTGATCTCTTGTCCGATCAGGTCTGTTAGTTTTCCTTTTCTAGTTAGGAAAGTCCTGTTTCGTGTCCTATAAGGACTCTTGTAACTCGGGGTATATATACGTATGCCCGGGGACCTTGTAAATCATCTCTCGATCAATCAAATTCGGCGCATCGCCACCTTTACCAACGGTTCTTGCTTCTCGAGCGGGGCTGCATCGGTTAGGTCCGAACTCCTGCGAGAGGGTAAGTCTCGTTACCCCGACTACCAATCGGCTAGGACTTTCTCGGTTAGGTCCGATATTCTAGTCGGTATATGGTAGTCGCTTACCACGGTGTATCGGATCTGTCTACGGCTGCATCGGTTCGGTCCGACCTCATAGGCTGGTCAGGTATATCACATCACGCGTGCATAGTTTTATCAGTTTATCGGGGGTAGTTTATCATCAGTTTGTGCTGCATCGGTTGGGTCCGACCTACCAAACTGCTAGCGATAAATTATTCCTGTTAGATTGATAGCCTTTGTGCAAGTGTTTTATCGGAATGTATAGCCGATAAGTTATCATATACATCACAGTTGCACTAGGTCTATCGGCTTGTTGAGGTTCCTTTACTATTATCGATCTGTGCTGCATCAGTTAGGTCTGAACTACTAGATCGATAATAATAGATTTATCCTTGTCGAGCCGATCGGTGTATATGCGACGTTCTATCGGAGCGCTTAGCCGATAGGTTATCTTTTATAAAGCCGACTATATTATCCTTACTGTTTTAGTCATCTATATTATCATCGGTTTTCTAGCCGATGCACATGTGTTTCCTCGGCAGTCGGCTGGCTTACTATCCTGCATATCTATTTTATCATCGGCTTCTAGCCGATGCACACGTTGTACTAACAGCTTATCTATTTGTTTATAGCGCTATCGGTTTCCTAGCCGATACACAGGTGCCATCGGCCATCGGCTACGAGGAGCCTACATCAGCCCGTATCGGCCGATAGCCGATGTGCAGTTACTGCTGACCCCGGCACGAGCACGAGCGAGGACCCGGGAGCGAGTACGCAAGTACGATCGGCTGGAAGGAATCCGTATCAGCTTGCTGGCCGATTGGATCAGTGATCTAATTTCTTTATCTCCTTGTCAATTGCTGGGTCAAATTGACTGGCACGCCCGCGAACCTCAAATATTTTAGGACCTGCACTGGAGCTAAGCAGATCTCCCAGGCCTTCGCGTGTCTCTAGGCGCCGAACCAGATCGTCAGCAAGCTTTTGGCACACCCGGCGGTTTTCGGCGTCAACAGCAGGCCGAGGCGGCGGCAGCGGCGGAGGGTGCGGCAGGCGGCGGAGGCTGGGACGCCGGACGCGCGGCGTAGACGTCGGCGGACCGGACCGGCCCGGGCACGATGGGCCACCGACGGACCGTGCCGGCATGACACGGCCCACGACCTCGGCGTGCCATGCCTGGACCGAGGGGGAGGCACGCGGGCCGGCATGGCACGACCTGCTACAGGAACCGTGCCTACACAGGCCGTGCCGGACCGTGTCGGCCCGGTCCGCCCGTTTGGCCACCTATAGATAGTCCCAAACTCGTGTAAGTTCCAAACTCGGCCTAAAAAATAACTCCTAAAACGACGTGTTAGTGACCCAGTCAGAGGACAGTCGACGTCAGAGGAAGTTCGTCCTTGAAGGTGAGGGAAGAAGGAAGAGAAAGAAGATCACGTAAAACGAGACTATTAGCGTATGATTAATTAAATATTGATTATTTTAAACTTGAAATATATATTAATATGATTTTTTTATAACAACTTTTATATAGAAATTTTTTTAGAAAAAATTTAAAAGGCGTACTCATATAAAACTTTAATAGTTTGAGATAGAGGTTGATATGGAATGAGAGAGAATTTTTCCACAACCGATAGTCCCAAACTCGTGTAAGTTCCGAACTCGGCCTAAAAAATAACTCCTAAAACGACTCCTATCCGGCCCGATTCTGGACCGCATCCTTCCCCACCGCCCTCTCCGCTTCGTCCGCCGTCGTCCCTCCTCGCTCCGGGCACCTCCGCCCCACGCTCAAGTGCTCGACTTCGCGCCGTAGGCAAGCGGCAGACGCACCGGATCTGTTCGCGCCGTGGGCAAGCGGCAGACGCACCGGATCTGTTCGGCATCGCGGCGCGGGGAAGCGGCGGCCCAGCGCCCGGATCTGCTCACGGCGGAGCTGGCTGGGGCAGCGGCCTCGACGGCGGAGCGGCTGGGGGTGGCGTCCTCTGGGGCAGACGGCGGGGCGGCGGATTGCGTGCCCATAATCTGAAGTTTCGGGTTGGAATCGCCGATGAGGATGAAATATAGCCGCAGCCGCGCCCGCGATTGCGATATCAGGCAACCAGATGGATGCGCCAGCGCCGCTCTCCACCCACTTCACCGCACCCTCCGCAACTCCGGAGGTACGTCCTGTCTCCACCGGTCGCCCGCGGCCTGCGGTGACGAGCTTCTCCGCGCCCTCCGCAAGAGGAAGGATAGGCTGCGTGGCCGCCGGACACCGGTGGCGCCCTGCGGTGAGGACCGCATCAGCGCCCTCTCCGACGATGTGCTGCTCCTCATCCTGCGGCGGCTCGACACTCGAGCCGCACTCGCCACCGCTATGCTCTCCAAGCGCTGGGCCCGCCTCCCGTGCTGGCTTGACACCCTCAATTTCATGGTCAGCGAAATTCTCCCACCTCGCTATCACCGGTGCATCAAACTCCACGAAGCCACTTGTCGTCTTGTGTATCGCGGTGATGTCAAGGTTCTCGTTGCCAGAATCAAGCGGTATGAGCGCCTCGCCATGCGAAACATGGCCTCCTCCATCAATAACTTCCTAGACGCGGATGACGATCATGATTGTGCCGGCCAAGCGCGTCGGAGGGTCGGTAGGCTGCGGGTGGAGTTCTTTGCCACTCACTACACTGACTGCATGAACCGCTTGATCACCAAGGCTGTGGATGCTTGGGGAGTCAAGGATCTTGAAGTTTTTGCTAAGCCTGCATATTGGTCTGAATGGTCTCTGCCGCGGGTTGTCCACAGATTTCCTCATCATGGTCTCTGCATTGAGCCCTACAAGTCCCGGCTGAGAAGCCTGAAGCTAGGAGGTTGTACCATTCCACCATTGCAGGGGTTCCGCGCTCTCACCAAAATGACCTTGCAAGACTTGCGAAAGTCCATCCCCAAAGCATCCTATGAAGCTGTGTTCAACTCATGCCCCCAGTTGCAAGTGCTACACCTCAAGTCATGCGATTGGGTGGATCAGGGCGTTCTGGTTATCGACGCCCCCAGGTCAGGGATCAAGCAGCTTATCGTGGAGTTTTGCAGCGTCATTGCGCTATACTCTCTTGGGATGCTTGAGAGCATAGCTATCAGGGAGACTTGGGTGAGGTACAGGCGTTGCTCCTTCTCACACCTTATGCACATGAACCTTAACTTATGCCATGGTTACAATCGTTCACGTACCTTATGTTTTAGTCGGGACTTGAACATCGAGCAGTTTCTTGGATTCACCCAAAACATAACCAACCTGGTTCTACGATTCACTGGATATGGGAGATGGTTTGTGCCATCTTGTCCCTCATTGTTGCTGCCTAACCTCAGAAGGCTCTTAATTGCTGATGTGCCTTCATCATGGGATGTCTCTTGGCCTCGCCTCCTACTTGAAGCAGCACCATGCCTGGAGTCTCTTCACATCCATATTACCCCTTGGGATGATGAGCATTGTGATGAAATCATTTGGGAACCATCCACTTTGCAGCATGAAAAGCTAAAGGAGTTGATTATGTTGGTTTCGAGGGAACAGAAAGACAGATTTACTTTGTTAATTTTGTAATGGAAGTATCAACAGCATTGCAGCTCGTTGCTCTATTTAGATATGGGCGTGTTCAAGAAATGGGGCGTTGGGACTGGAAAATTGTGACGCAGCAACACCATTGGAGTGATGAGGAGAAAGCCCAAATTTTGAACCAGTTTGCCGATAGAGATTCTTGCTCAACAACTCCAGTTCAAGTAGTTATAGAGTGATCTGTTATGTTCGTGTGTTGTATACAAGGCTTTAAGTTATACCGCATGCATTATGATATTAATTTATTTCTGTGTAACTTTTATAAGTTCTTTTTACACAAACTCTGTTGTTTTTTTTTAAAAATTATGCCTTGTATACATGTTCTTCTGTACTTAAGTGGAGCCTTCTCTACTCTTCTCCCCATAGGAATTATGCTACTGATGTTGCTTATTCCTTCACAAATCATGGTTAGCATAAGAAAATCATATCAGTATAAATCAGCTAGGCACATAGAGACATAAGTTTGACGAGATGATGAGTATTCATAGATTCTGATGACAATGGGATCAATGTCTCACCGAGTCACCGGTAATATTTTGTTGCAGAAGGAGATGTGCCTTGGTAGTAAACGACTTCCGTGTACAGGATATTAATTAGTCTTAGAGAAGGCTTCATATATAAGGATATTGATTAGAGAAGGCGAGTAACAGCGGATTTGGAGCAGGGAGAGAATCCTTTATAAAAATAAAATCAAAACTAACTAATGTGCAATCAATACATTGTTATAGTTTGGTTTTTCATTCTAGGACCACTTCAACTTGGTCCATCGAATGGCAAACCCCCTGCCCTGATCTGCTCCTGCACGGCGAGCTTCTCCTCGTCGCTCCAGGTACATTTATGGCTTACCATGTCTCATTCACCGGGTCCTCTGTCGTCAACACGTCCATGCTTGATCAGAACAACATGGCACGCAACGCCATGGATGCTTTCATGATGTACCTCACAAACTGAACCTGTCTTTCTTTCTTGCTCTGAGAACCGATGGCCACCAGCTCGCGCCATGGATGCTTCCATGATGTACCTCACAAACTGAACCTGTCTTTCTTTCTTGCTCTGAGAACTGATGGCCACCAGCTCCTCCAGATGACAATGCAGTGTTCTTGAGGGCTCCGGCTCCCACAGTATCTCCAACCGCTGACAAATCGCCGGCTCATCATTGTCATCGTAATGCTAGGAGAAGTGGACATGAAGGCTCTCAAGCGATGGCGCCTCATCGACGAGGACGCGGATTCATGTGGCATCCCAACATGTCAGCGACGAGCAGCCTCCTCAGGCTGGGCTTAGGCTGGGCATCTCTAAGAAAGAACTCTCTGGCACGACCCACATCTGAGGTCTGGTGAGCCGCAACATGAGATCCGTCACGTTAATGGCGGCCTTGCAGAAATAGCCCGAGCGTGGACAGCACGCCCTCACGCTTCTGCCTCTCCAACAATGGCCGCAACCCATCCCCTTCTTGTTGGCTGATGTGGAAGGTGAGGCTGGCGTGCGAGAGACATGGCGTGGCGTTGGGGTAGAGCTCCACGCGGTTCCGGACATTGACGAGCATCTCGAGCTTGGGGAGATCATAGAAACATGCCGTCGTCCAGGACAAGCTCTCGAAGATCTGACAATGGCACGTCGATTACAATCTCGTAGTTGCTGCATTGGCAGGAGACGAGGTGCAGTCCTTGGAGCGACGGGCAGCTGGCGTCGGGCGGGGCAAGTCTCGCAGAACCAGCGTGGTGAGCGCGTCGAAGCCTAGGAGATTTGGGGTCGGCATTTGGTAAGCTTGAGGGTCTTTAGCCGGGAGCTGTGGGGATCGTCGCTGATGCGACCGTCGGAGAATTTGTAGGCAAGCTCCATCGGCCCTGATGATGATGTCACGGGAGCAGCGGCGACCTCAAGGTGTTCGACGCCCCATGCGTCGACGGCCGTAGTGATCAAGCGGGTGATGGAGTTTGTGGTGTTGGTGTCGATAAACTCCACCCTGAGCCTATCGATGCTCCGGCGCGTCGATGGCGAGAGCTCATTCATCCAGGCGCCCATGGTGTGACCTTTCTGGAAGACGTCGGTCCGACCTTATCCTTGTCGCTGGTCTGACCGTGTTCTTGCTACCGGTTTGACCGTCGATTATCTCCCGGTCTGACCGCTTGCAAACAACCTGAAAACAATCTTGACGAAACTCCCGAACGACAATGCAGATCTTAAAAAATTATTATCTTTATTGCATCAAGATATATTTACAAAGTATATACAAAGTACTTCTTTATCTCTCAATGTTAGACTCTAGTTTTTCTCTCTTCCAAACGTTATGTCACTAGGTCCTCAACCCGTCATCTATTTATATCTAAAACCTCATACATAAAGTAGGAGTAGAACTTCTAGTCCCACTAGGATTCAAACCCTCATATTTCCTAAAACTAATTACAATTTTCCAAATTAAAGTCTCCTCTTTCTCTCTTACCAAAACTGCCTTTTTGCCTGTCACTGCTACAGTAGAGAAACTACTGTAGCGAGCTGGTCCGATACGGCATGGGCCTGCTCTGCATGGCCGACGGCCTGTATCTATGCTACAGTACTTTGAGAACTATAGCAAGTGCTGTAGCTAACTCTCCATTCTTTTTTTTTTTTTCCAAATTTCTCCATGATTTTTTCAGCACTTGCACATCCAATTTGTAAAGCCCGTTGTGAAGAACTCTCACACAGTGTCTATTTACCATGTGTCATCTTGTGTCCAAACTAGTTACCTGGTATCCTTGACCATTCTGAATCTCAACTCCTTTCTGAGTTTTGTCCCGATCATGCTGTTGATTCTAAGACAAACTGACTTTAATCCAATCTTGTCACATGGCATCCCAACCGTGCTAGACCTCGGCTTCTCCCTAAGCGTAGTTCCGGCCCTCACTATTGATCAAGGTTAGACCTCAAATCACCTGTACATAAATAGACAAACCAATCATTTCTGGACACAGGTATCGCAACCTAACCCACATTAGTCACATACACTTACGTCAACATCCACATATATTTTCAAACCAAATTTCATTTAAATAAGTCATTTATAAAGCTAATTGTTCTCACAAACTATTAATTATGACAATGATTTTACATAGATCGTCTGAGAACTCGCTCAGGTGGTCCTCGCCGGAGGTAGCCTCCCTGGCCATCTCGTGCCGGACTGGAACAAGACGATGGATCGAGCAGTGTGGCTCGCCGGCTCGCCACCATGTACCGCGCGGGGGCGGCGGCCATTTCGAGGTCCTACTCGGCGCCGCGGAAGCAGGTAATCGGCGCTACCTCCACCTACTCCTTCCCATCTGAAGCATCTCTTCTGGCGCGCTAACGGGGACTCTTGCTTTGAGGCAGCTGGCGCGCGGCGGCGGCGGCGAGCAGCGATTGTGGGCGCGTGGGTATGCGGCGAAGGAGGTGGCGTTCGGCGTCGGGGCCCACGCCGCCATGCTGCAGGGCGTCAACGATCTCGCCGATGCCGTCAAGGTCACCATGGGCCCCAAGGTTCGTGCTTTCTGACAGACTCCGAGCTGTGTGGATTGGTTGGGAGAGTGATGCAGCGATCGGGCTGGATCTAGTGGAAACGCTAGATTATCACGCTCGATTTATCGACTGAGTGGTTGTGCTTGCCTGTGCTGTTGTAGGGGCGCAATGTGATTATTGAGAGAGCCCATAGAGCTCCCACAGTCACAAAGGATGGAGTCACTGTTGCAAAAAGCATTGAGTTCGAGGACAGTGCTAAGAATGCTGGTGCAAACCTGGTGAAGCAAGTTGCTGAAGCTACTAATAAGGTCGCAGGAGATGGTAAGGACAAAATTATACGAAATTCCTTTACTTAAGTAGCCATATGAACTATCTATTCGATTGAGCATAGCAGTCCATTTGATTTCTTAGCTTACTCAATGCCAACAAGCATAGTGTAAGTCTGTCTTTTCCATCATGTTTGGTTAATCCTTTTTGTCAACTAGTAATGAATGTTGTCAGGATAGGTAAATTCTGATGGAGTGAATCAAAATATGTAGTATGAACTCAATTGAGTGTTATGCTCAGTGCCAGGCACTCACGCTGGATAATAACAACAATATTTCTGATATGTGTGGTTTTCATGTTCTGGTTATTTTATTGCCTCAGCTCAAACACTATTAACCCTAGGAATAGCATAAGAAGTGCTAGCATGAACGGAATATACAGTGTCACTCACTGCATTTCTGATTGTATGGGCTAACAGGTACCACCTGTGCAACTGTACTTACGCAAGCAATTCTTACGGAAGGCTGCAAGGCTGTGGCAACAGGGGTCAATGTTATGGATTTGCGTAATGGTATAAACAAGGCCATAAATTCTATCACTACACACCTCAAAAGTAAAGCATGGATTATCAACTCCTCAGAAGAAATAAATCAGGTGGGATTCTCTGGTCTGGAGCGGTGGCCTGATTTCTCTGCTCCCTCCAGCTACATTCTATAAACCATATTGGAGCTACCTATGTATCTGGATTCTCTGGTTTGGAGCGGTGGCCTGATTTCTCTGCTCCCTCCATCTACATTCTATAAACCATATTGGAGTTGCTTATGTATCTTTGCTGTAGTTATTGCTTGCATCTGCTGTAAATAAACGAACTAATACTCTGACTCTATATTGCTTCACTTCCATAACTATCCATCATTGTTTGTATGTTCACTGGAATTCTTAAAATATGTTATTTTATATTCCTGTATACCAGGTAGCAACCATTTCTGCAAACGGAGAAAAGGAAATAGGAGATTTGATATCACAGGCGGTGGAAAAAGTTGGAAAAGATGGAGTTATTACTATTACTGTGAGTACCAAGTGCTGCTTTTATTATTAGCCTCATACCACAGAATCATTTTATTGGGTAATACCTAGGCTGCAACTTATTCTTGAAAACTGGCAGAACGGCAAGACATTGGACAATGAGCTTGAAGCAGTACAGGGAATGAAACTGTCCAGAGGATACATATCTCCTTACTTTGTGACTGATCAGAAGACTCAGAAGTGTGTAAGTATAGAAATCATTGGTAGATTATGTCTCTTAGTCTTGACCTTTTAGGATGACGCAAGGTGCTTATCCTTGCAAGTTTCCATTGCAAGGTTTTAATTTCTGTTTATTAAGTCAGTTTCTTAGTTATCTTTGAGCCAGCAAAAGGTCTGATGAGAGCAGAGAGAAAATATAGATGAGATGTGCATCAACAGGCATAGAAGATTCCAAACAAATGGTCTGAGACGATCTCATTTATCCCTTGTATTGTATGCTTGTGCAGGAGATGGAAAATCCTCTGATTCTAATTCATGACAAGAAAATCTCAACAATGAATTCACTTCTTTCAGTATTAGAAATGTCTATCAAGGTGATTGTGTCCCATCATGTCTCATCTTCTTTTGAATATGCCATGGTAAGCTGGTTTAACACTAAGCAATGACTGATGCATGTAGAATCGTAGACCCCTTCTCATCATTGCTGAGGATGTCGAGGGAGAAGCTCTATCAATGCTTGTACTGAACAAGCATCGTGCTGGACTGAAGGTGATATTAACTACTGGTCCTACTGCATATAATACTGAATTGCGTATACAAGCTGCTTGATATGTGTCCATTGTTTAGTTAAAGTGCAAACTTACAAGTGGTGCTTCTTACCTTCTTCAAGCTAGAGCTATGGTTTATTGATATTCTGATAAGTATATTTATATATATTGTTGAACTAATTATCATGCATTGATTGTAGATATGTGCTGTTAAAGCTCCTGGATTTGGTGAAAACAGAAGAGCCAATCTGGATGACAACAATCATAAAGTCCTTTAACGATGCAGTTATGACTGAAATTGGCTTGCTTATTTCGTTTTATTTAATTTCAAGGTTGTCAGTGAGAACCGAGGTCTCGATCTTGGTAAAGTCCAACTACAAATGCTTGGCACTGCTAAAAAGGTTTGTCAGCCTTCACAGATTGTTTCACCTGAGAAACAGACGATGACATTTTTCTTTACAGGTTACTGTATCCCTTGATGATACTATCATTCTAGATGGTGGAGGCGACAAACAGCAGATAGAGGAGAGGTGTCAACAGGTACTGTAACAATTGTCACTCTTGAACTTCATCTCAACTATAGGCTATCTGGATAATTGGCCAGAAACTCTCGATAGAAATTAAATTATTTGTTATGTGAATGCCCTTAACAGCTTAGAGAATCAATTGACAAAAGCACTGCTGTATTCGACAAAGAAAAGGCCCAAGAACGTCTATCAAAGTTATCTGGTGGTGTTGCTGTCCTCAATGTTGGTTATTTTTCAGGTACACAGTGAACTGTGTTTCTTTTCCCACTTTGCTCTTATCTGGATATCCATTTTGACTGCAGATTGGGGGAGCTAGCGAAGCTGAAGTTGGTGAGAAAAAAGATAGGGTGACAGACGCTCTACATGCTGCAAGAGCTGCCATGGAGGAGGGCATTGTACCAGGTGAAGTGATGGTTTTCTTAAGCAACTTAATCTTATTTCTCCACTTGCTTTGGCGTTTCTCTAAACTTGTTTCTTGATGTTTTGCTTTTGTGCAACTTGTCCATATGTTGTATGCCAATTCATGGAACTTCAAACAGGTGGTGGAGTTGCCCTTCTATATGCCACCAAGGAGCTTGACAAGATTATCACAACAAATGAGGATGAAAAGATTGGAGTCCAAATTATCAAAAATGCTTTGAAGGTTAGTTCCTGCGTTGATTTTGGTGCTTCATGTACCTGATGGCTTGTTTCTTAAACCTGTAATAATCTATG
This sequence comes from Oryza meyeriana var. granulata, assembly GCA_003991445.1. Lineage (NCBI taxonomy): Eukaryota > Viridiplantae > Streptophyta > Magnoliopsida > Poales > Poaceae > Oryza > Oryza meyeriana. Next base: position 19,000 of record RYFJ01001806.1, read on the forward strand.
GATTTCTGTAGGCCCCTTTGATGACTATAGCTGCAAATGCTGGCATTGATGGTGGTGTAGTCATTGGGAAGCTAATTGAACAAGATAATCTTAATCTGGGCTATGATGCAGCAAGAGGTTTGTGCTGTTTAGCTATGTTTTGTCTGTTTAGTGGCTGTAACAAAAATCATGTTGAGTTCCTGGATTGCAATTTAGATGGTACTTGAAAAGGCTATCCACATGTCGTCAAAAGCATAATGATCTTTAGTGATTCAGTAGCTGATTCCTGCACTTTGCCAACTATTAGGGGAGTATGTTGACATGATTAAGGCTGGCATCATTGACCCTGTGAAAGTCATCCGAACAGCATTACGAGATGCTGCAAGGTACACAGCTTAAGTTGATTGACCATGTTCCTTTTGTGTGCATAAAATTTCCAAACTTGCTTAACACCTTGTGTTTTATTTCAGTGTTTCTTTGCTGATGACAACGACAGAGGCAGCTGTTGCTGAGCTTCCAGCAACAAAAGCCAGAATTGCCAGTCGGATGCCGCAGATGAGCGAGATGGATTTTTGAGAGCTATATGATATGTCTTTTAACTGATGTAAGACTGCCCGCAAATGAAAGGGGTGATTTTTTGAAAGCTATATGATACTATTTGTCTTTTCCTAGTGAAAGACATACTTATATATTTATAGAATTTCACGGTCCTATCAAACGGGAGGAAGACGGCACTGATATAATTTGTTTTTTGAACTTAGGAATCCATGCTGATGTAAACTGAACTAATTTGGAGCACTTCATTTTGTAGATTACTGTATGCGAACTTGATACTGTGAAAGCTGCAGTATTTTACTATGCATGTTGGCAATCATTTTGTCCGCCATTTCATACACTTGGCCTTATGTTCCGGTCTCTCCAAGCAAGCAGGTCGACCACCTACATGAATAATTCTCCCCTGATCTCCTATAATGTGCGTACACAGCTGACACGGACGTAAGCATGAAACTCATTTTGGGATAGTTTAAAGGCGAGGGAAGAGGAAGAAGAAGATCATATAAAACGAGATAAGTCATTAACGCATGATTAATTGAATATTAATTATTTTAAATTTAAAAAATATATTAATATGATTTTTTAAAAGCAACTTTTAGATAAAAATTATTTAAAAAACATACCGTTTAACCGTTCGAGAAACGTGCTTAAAAAAACGAGGTGTTGTTTTGCCTCTATCCCTTAGACGCATTGGAGATCAGGAAGAGGGAAATATACAGTAGAGGATAAACAAGGAGTAAAGATGCATAAGCACTTCTCAATTTCCCATTACAAAGGGAAATAAACCGTGTCCACCTGTATAATTGGTCATCTAACTCTAATTGCCTTGAGATCAAAGGGGCAAACTGTTTATTCACGCAAGCAAGCACTACAGGACACATCGTGTCATTACAGATATGCAATATTGCAACTACACCCTGCCAGTGAAGCTTGGGAGCCTTCGCATCGAGTAAAAAACACAACCTTAGCGTCATTTCAAGAGGATTTTAGTGTTCGTTGAAGCTTTTACGCCGGCTTCGCTTCTTCTGGTGTCTGCATAAAGCGAGGAACTTCACCGTTCATCACCCTCCATGGCCCCCAGTAGAACTTGGGTGGCATGAGAGGCACGGCTTCGCCCGGGTGATCCTCCCAGTACTTCTCCTGCTCCAAAATGCGGTCACAATCAGGCAAAAGCTACTATAGAGGGAGGCCAAGTTGCCAATCCTAGTTATTTCAGCTAAATATATTGCTTGCGTTGTTTAATACAAGTATACAATTACTACCCGAATCTATAAATCACCAATGTTTGTTTAGGACAATCTGGTTCTATAAATTGCTAATATACTAGTCTGGCGCAAACTTGCTTGTAAGGTAAATTGACCGTCCTAATAAGTTCAGTGAAAGCATACAGACCACTTGTTTGTATTGTGATGTGAAATCAACTTGATACTTGGTAATCCAGCTAGCTATTACTGCAGAGTACAGGCTAATCATACCATATGAGAGCATGGTACACAAAAATTTGATCACTGAAGCTTGCAAAAATCATGCGCAAGTTTCGAGATAAAGGGGCTAAGCATTCCGTCGAGCACGTTGTGCACGAAACGTGCACTGCTGTGCCACCAAGGGAATGAACCCGGAGGGAGCCGGGGTGGGGGAGAAGGAGTGGAGGAACGGTGTTTCTGAGAGAATCCTGACCTTGTAAAGCTGCTCGGTGATGGCGGAGGCGACGACGCCGGTGTAGAAGGCGGCGACGTAGGTGCCGATGAGGGGCGCGAAGGAGCGCGGCGGGCGATATGGCTCCACCATGTCCCACAGCACCGGTGGAACTGCCGGTCCGCGTACCACCTCCAGAACCGGCTCGCCATCCCCATCCCCGCCTCCTCCCTCGCCTCGCCGCCACTGCTCGCCTCCTCTTCCGTCCCCCACGCACCGGCACCGGCACCGCACACCACGCACTCGTTCGCTCGCTCGCAAGCCTGCAACACCGCCCCCGCGCGGCCCGTCACCATAGCTTAGGCTTCCAGTTGGGCCGGAACGCGACTGTGGAGTACATGCGGCCCATTCTAGTTAGTATACTGGGCCTGAATGGTACTGTGGCTTACATGCGGCCTATACTATTTGGGCCGGAACGGGAATGAGGCGCACTGCGGCCCATTTTAGTTGAGCCCGGTACCGGATTGTGACGTGCTTGGGGACCATTTTTTGGGCCAACGGGTTATCGTAAGTGGGGCCCAACTAGACCGACCCTACCCGGCCCGGCCCGGACCGGACCGAACCGACCGTGGAGTGAAAACACAAAGGCGGGGGCGGAGAACGAAAACTCGAAATAGCCTGCGACCTCTCTCTCTCTTCGCTGCGTCTGACTCCGCCGCCTCCGCCGCTCGCCGCATCCGTCGCAGGCGAGATGGGCATCAAGGTGAGTGCGGGAGAAGTGTGTGCTACGCCGGTCCGTCCTCGTTCGGATTTGTGACTGGTGGTGTCGATCGTCGCTGTTTTGCTGCCGATTTGTGATGGGGTTTCGTCTCGATTTCTGCGGTTTTGTAGGGTTTGACGAAGCTGTTGGCGGACAACGCGCCCAAGGCGATGAAGGAGCAGAAGTTCGAGAGCTACTTCGGCCGCCGCATTGCCGTCGACGCCAGCATGAGCATCTACCAGTTCCTCGTATGCGCCACCCCGCCCCTACTCTACTATCACATTCGGGGGGTTTGCTTTGAAATGTGCTCACTTACTTGGGATTTAGGGTTAGTTAAGCCTCTGAATTGCGTTAGAGAGTTTTCTTTTGCTATTTAGGTGCCCAGTGCTAGTAAAGTGCCAAATTTGGCACACTCGGTTGGGGGAACCCTGAGCCTCTATTGTTCCTCTTTTTTTTTTTGCTCGCTTATATTGATTAACATTAAACTAAACACCTCTAGCATTGGATGTTTTGGCTTAAAAATGGGAAAACAGAACATAGCAATTCCATATTACATTCACTATGTGTTATGTGTGCAATTGCTTAACAAGTTTTTGGTGTGGTTTAGAAAACCTCTTGCCCACCACTTTATAAGTTGGGACAGGTTTTTATGTTTTACTGGTATAGATTGTAGTTGGAAGAACAGGGATGGAAACCCTCACGAATGAGGCTGGTGAAGTCACCAGGTTCTAAATCTCTCTTTCCAACCATGTTAATATCTCAAGTAGTGCACACTGTTTCTACAATTCTGTTAATTCATTTATAACCTTTTGCTGTACAGTCATTTACAAGGTATGTTCAACCGGACAATAAGGTTGCTGGAGGCAGGAATCAAGCCAGTGTAAACCCAAATTTCTTCATGTGTTATTATTGAAATTGTCCATATAAACACACTTCAAATTGTGACACGTAAACGCCACCTGTTGTTTGTGCAGATATGTTTTTGATGGCAAGCCTCCCGATCTGAAGAAACAAGAGCTTGCAAAAAGGCACGCTATGTTTCTTTCATCTTAGATTGTTTTCTCTTCCACTACTTATAGTTTTCCCTATATCACTTTTTGGGCTATAGAATGCTAACATGGTTTATTCTGCAGGTATTCAAAGAGGGAGGATGCCACCAAAGAACTAACCGAGGCAGTAGAGGTGAGCTAACAGTGTGGTGTTCTATTTTTCTCAGAATTTTTTATTACATTCTTTTCTCTGCTTGTTCTCCTTCCTTCCTTGATCCCTAAACAAGTGGCTTTTAATGTGTAGGAAGGAGATAAAGATGCAATTGAAAAATATAGCAAGAGAACTGTGAAGGTGAGATTCTTTACTTTCTATTTTCTTTGGAACTGATATTCAAGAGTATCGTTTAGTTCTCTTTGGAATTGATCTTCAAGAGTAAGTAGTACACAAGAAATGCTAGGCAATTTTCTATGATAGAGGGACAACATATTCATTCACTGAGCAAATATCAATGAAATCTGTTGGTTTGCATGACATGATCTGGAAGATGCGAAACTGGTTAGACATATGAGAGTAAGCTCTACTTTTACATGTTCTTTTTCCTTGAGCAGGTCACGAAGCAGCACAATGAAGATTGTAAACGACTATTGAGACTTATGGGGGTTCCTGTTGTAGAGGTAAATTCAGTTTTCCTTGGTGTCATGTGCTTGTTCAGCGAATGAGTCAATATGTAACCATCTTGTTCTAAGGACTAGTTGAAATTTACTCTTCTAGCATAGTAAATCTATGATTTTATCATGTGTTTGTGATGTTCTTTATCTCATCCAAAGACCTCTGCATGTCTGGTATTAATAGGCACCATGTGAAGCAGAAGCAGAATGTGCTGCGCTCTGCATAAATGATAAGGTAATGTTAACAACTTAACATGGTGGACGTCTGCCTTCTTGTTTCCATCCCTTGCTTCCATTTTTATTCATTACTATCTGTTTTATAGGTTTATGGAGTTGCATCAGAAGATATGGACTCTCTTACTTTTGGAGCTCCACGGTTTCTCCGTCATTTGATGGATCCAAGTTCCAAGAAAATACCTGTTATGGAATTTGAAGTTGCAAAAGTACGTAGTGTTGTGATTTGCTTTGTACGTATACTGATGTTGTATAGTGTATACACAACTAATTTTCTTATTGCAGGTTTTGGAGGAGCTTGAACTCACTATGGACCAATTCATTGACTTGTGCATCTTATGTGGATGTGACTATTGTGATAACATTAAAGGCATATTTGCTTTCCCTCTTCTTGTGAAAAGTACTTTCGTGATTTTTTTGGTCAATGTAGACTTTTTTCCTAACTGGCTTTTTGTGCTTGTTTGCTAGGTATTGGGGGTCAAACAGCTCTGAAACTTCTTCGTCAGCACGGTTCCATAGAAAGCATTCTGGAAAACATTAATAAAGACAGGTTAATCTATTGAACTATTTGAAGATTTCCCCAGTTAACTTAGAGCTCAACTGAAACCATTTTTGTGGCACAGCGGCCCAAAAGTTTCTTGCTATATGTGTGTGGTTTTATTTTCTCTCATGATTGCATTTCTTACTTTAGATGTAATGGTGTATTGTAACATGATCAAGAGCACTTCTTTTGTTAATTTATTTTAAATATGTATTCATGTCTATTGTCTACTGCAGATATCAGATTCCTGAGGATTGGCCTTATCAAGAAGCTCGACGCTTGTTCAAGGAACCCAATGTTACGTTGGATATTCCTGAGCTGAAATGGACTGCACCTGATGAGGAGGTATGCCTACCTTATTTTCTTGCTATTCACTTTAAAGTGATCTCATCTGAGTACTTTAATTCTTTCTCCAGGGCCTTGTAGAGTTTTTGGTGAAAGAAAATGGTTTCAATCAAGATAGGGTGACAAAGGCATGCACTTTTATTTTGGTTTACTGTATTAAATTCTTTAAATCAGAAATTTATTTCTACAGTTTATGTAGGCCATAGAGAAGATTAAATCTGCCAAGAATAAATCTTCCCAAGGAAGGTGAGGCGTGAGCATTGTGATATTTTGTACTTGGTTCTAAGAGCATGCATCCATATCATTTGTTGAAGCCTCATCTACAAATTCTTGAACTAATTTGTCCAGGCTCGAGTCCTTCTTCAAGCCAGTTGTTAGCACGTCAGCGCCTCTGAAAAGAAAGGTACCTTCACCAGTGCGCCATCAATATTACCGTGCTTAAATTTATAATCTTTTAGCCTTCTCCAGAATCATCCATTCTAGCATCATATACATCCGGTTCATGTTAATGAACTGCATACATCATCACGTCATTCAAATGACAGTTGAAACATGTGGTTTGATGTTTCGATTGAGTGATAGATGAATGATAAAAAGATGTGGGTGTTACTCAACGGTATTTTCAGGTCAACTAGCAAACATCAATTAGGCCAATACAATAGCAAAAGCATATCTCGTAATCCAGTGCTAAACTAGTTTAGTGTGAGAAGGTTTTATAGCCTTGCAGCATGATTTTCCCTCGGATTTCGTGGGCTGTTTCATGTAAAACTGTGTGGTATCCATAATTCTTTTACGTGGCAACTCATGAGTTTTTCTGTGATGTGATCGCAGGATACTTCAGAAAAAACAACTAAGACAGTCGCTAGCAAGAAAACAAAGGGAGCCGGTGGAAAGAAGAAATGAGTTTAATGTGCCATTCAGCAACAAGAGCTCCTACGCGTGGCATTTTCAGTTAGATCATTTAACTGCTGCGATGACCCATCCTCCAAATTAATGTTTTCTATGTTAGCAGCTGATTATATTAGTTACTAAGATGAAAAACTTGTGTTCCAAGTAACCAGAACTAGTCATCTCATGCTAGTTCGTCTATCCTATCTATGTCTCTCTCTTCTCTACTGATTCTTTGGGAAAATACCTGCCGTCGGGGGTGCTGCAATTAAATCTTTGCAACAAAATATACATGATTATATTTTAGATAAAAATATATGATCTAAGTGAAATATTTTTTATTATAAATGAAACATTACAAACTACTTGCTGAAATATTCAAAATACACCATGTACAACATTTGAAAATAAACTAGTGAAATCTTAGAAAATACATATTTAAACATCTCAATAACATCATGTGCAACATTAAAAAAACCCATTACAACACAAAAACTTAAAATGTGTAACAGAGTCAAAATTCTAATCGAAACATTCAATTCTCACATTAGAAATATCGAATTTCAACAACTAAAACATATAATTTTTTCATTGAGATATAATCATGTGAAATTTTGTTGTAAAGATTTAATTGCAATGAGAAGTAATTTAGGAGAAAAACCATTTTGATTCTTTTGAAAGTTGTTAATAGTATGCATGTCCTATGATTGTGAGAAGAGAGAGGAGTGACATGTTGTGTAGGACATAGTTTTCGCGATACACCTTAAAAAGAGTGGCATGCTGTGAACGACATAGGTCCCAGACACTTAGAAGAGTGGCATGCTATGGAGGACATAGGTCCTGGGTATCCTTACAGAAAGTAAATACAATCATCTGAATACAAGATGGGCTAGTTTTAGGTACCCTTACAAGAAGCAAGATAGGTTGGTCTCAAGTACCCTTACAGGAAGCAAATGCAGTTACCTAAATAGAAGGTGGGAGATAAGGTAGAACTCGGCTTTATGTTACCTTATACGATAAGAAAAGAGATCTAGCTAAATATTCTATGTACAGACAAATGAGTTATAGACTGTATCTAGCTAGGTTTTCTACTCTGTAACCCTTACCTCTCAACATATATAAGACGGGGTAGAACTCGGCTTCATGTTACCTTATACGATAAGAAAAGAGATCTAGCTGAATATTCTATGTACAAATAAATGAATTATAGACTATATCCAGCTAGGTTTTCTACTTTGTAACCTTACTCTCTCAATTATATATAAGACGGGCAGGAGTCCACTTAGCGAAGTAGCGGTACCTCTTGTTAAAATCTAAACATGTCTTAACTTTCTGTCTTTTAAATCCATCTAAATTTAGGTTCGAGATAAAACCATATGTTTTTATTATCCATATACAATATGACATAGGTGAGAAAGAGGGGAGCGGCATGCACTGCACGGGGGGGCAGAGAGAGACGCATGCAGTGCCACATGAGGCGGAGAGTCGACACGGCATTGCACATGCACTGGTCGATTCTTTGCTGCAATTTTTGGTGTAGTTTGGTTGCGATGTTTTGAACTCCACATCTCTACTGGCCCCTTGTGCCTTATCGGCCTAATACGAAGTCGCCTCGGACTACGTACAAGTACTGCCAGAAACTGGTACCGCTTTTGCTATACCGACTCCGATGCGCATCCGTCCAGCGCGAGATGGCCAGAAGCAGCATACCGCCGACGAGGCCGCCTCAGCGACCTCCCGGACGATTGCTGGTTCCGCCAAATCTCACGCCGCGTCGACATCCGCACCCACGCTTGCAAGCGCGAGCTGCGCAGCCTCGATCTGAAGGTCGCCGACACAACTGCCGCGCGACTACTTCTTGAGCTTCGCCGGTCGTGACAAGCCATGAGATCGTTCTGGGTATACGACTACGGCAAGAAGTACGAACCCATCAATCAACCGGTACCAGCGCCGCCGCCATGCGCACCATGCATGGCCGCCTGATGAATGAGCTCTCGTCGTCGACGCGCCGGCGCCGGAGAGTCGATAGGCTCAGGGTGGAGTTTATCACATCAACCCACGACCTCCGTCAACCGCTTGATCACCACGGCTGTCGACGCATGGGGCGTCGAACACCTCGAGTCGCCGCTGCTCCGTGACTTCGTCGTCAGGCCGATGGAGCTTGCCTACAAATTCCTCCGGCGGTTGCATCACCGACGATCCCCAAAACAGCTCCCGGCTAAAGACCCTCAAGCTTACCAAATGCCGACCCCAAATCTCCTAGGCTTCGACGCGCTCACCACGCTGGTTCTGTGAGACTTGCCCCGCCCGACGCCAGCGGCCGTCTACGAGTGCGCGGTGGCCGGTTGCCCGTCGCTCCAAGTCCTGCACGTCGTCTCCTGCCAATGCAGCAATTATGAGATTGTAATCGACGCGCCATTGTCAGATCTTTGAGAGCTTGTCCTGGACGACGGCATGTTTCTATGATCTCCCCAAGCTCGAGACGCTCGTCAATGTCCGGAACCGCGTGGAGCTCTACCCCGACGCCACCCGTGCCTCTCGCGCGCCAGCCTCGCCTTCCACATCGGCCAACAGGAAGGGATGGTTGCGCCTTGTTGGAGAAGCCAGAAGCGTGAGGGCGTGCTGTCCACGCTCGGGCTATTTCTGCAAGGCCGTCATTAACGTGACGGATCTCGTGCTGCGGCTCACCGGACCTCAGATGTGGGTCGTGCCGGCCGGAGAGTCCTTTCTTAAGAGTGCCCAGCCTGAGGGAGGCTGATGGTCACCGACGTGCTGACGTGCTGCGATGCCATATGGATCCGCGTCCTCGTGATGAGGCGCCATCGCTTGAGAGCCTTCATTGTTAGTGATAGCATGCAATCTCTATTTTTTTGGCATAGCTTCTCCTATGATTGGTGAGTGGAGCATGTATAGCAAGGCCTTCAATCACCTTTCATTCTTTTGTAATTCCTTCCGGTTATTCTCTAGCTGGCTTTATTTAATTGAAATCGACCCGCACTGATTGGTGTGTGAGCTAGCCAATCTCCTCTCTTCCAGTACGTTCGCATGGTATCAAAGCAGTGTTGAATCCGCCTGCTTTGCTCTCCTCCTGTCGAGTCTTCCGCTATATTTTTGCTCCCATGGAGATCCCCTCTACTCAGCTCCCTACCAGCGATAGCCCCATCTCTACCTCTACACCTCCTTCTTCCCATCTACAGGATGCTTCGGCCAACCTTGTCACGGCACTCGCAGCCGCCCACGCGGCCACTGCCACCGGAAATCAGGACGGCCTTCTCGCCACTCTAGCCAACACGCAGGCGGCTCAAGCCATCCTTTCCAAGTCTCTCATGACATCTGCTTTGGGCGGCTCTTCCTCCTCTGCCTTGGTGACAGCCCAGCCGCCCATGCAGCACTACGTCTTCAGCGACGCATCCGCCACCGCTGGCACCGCCTCGCCTCCTTCCCCGGCGATCGGCGGCCTCAGCATACCTAGCGTCAAGACTCATGTCCCCTTCGTCCTCGACATGAAGACCCCAAACTACACCAGATGGAGAAAGTTCGTCGTTGCTTCCTCGGCAAGTTCGGCATGCTGGCCCATATCCTCGGCGATCCTCCCCTGACCGACACCGCCGGCTCATGGGCGCAGGATGACTTTGCAGTCCTCACTGCCCTCTACTGCTCCATTCATCCCGACATCCTCGACCTCAGCATGGAACAACAGCAGTCGGCACGTGCTCTGTGGGACACTGCCAAGCATATGTTTCGCAACAACCGCGAAACTAGGACCATCTACCAAGAAACAAAATTCCGGAGCCTCAACCAAGGAGACATGTCCGTGACGGAGTACTGCCGGCGTCTCAAGAACCTCGTCGACTCGCTGTGGGACCTGGGCAAGCCGATCTCCAATCGCACGCTGGTCCTCAACTTGATCTACGGCCTTAGCCCTTGTTTCTCCACCGGGGTTCCGTTTCCCATGTTCGCCACTGCCCGCTCGGCTCTCCTCCTTGCCGAGATGCGTCATCCTGCTGGCGCCTCCTTCGACAATGACACCGCCCTTTTCGTCACGCCCACGCCCAGCTCAGCGACCTCCAATTCCAAGGGCAAGAACGGCGGCAAGGACAAGGGCAAAGGGAAGAATAGCCGCGGCAATGGTGGCTCTGATCGTAGTGGCAGGATACTCGGATCTATTCAGACATCACCGTTCATCAAGTATTAGGCTACGTCTCTTACCTTTCTCAATTTCTTTTCGTAAGGTCTTTTTCTCTGTCGATTTAACTTGTCCAAGCACAAGAGGTAGTAACGAATTCAACAATCACTCCACGTCCGACTCCACCCATGCAATGCTATGGATTAGCGGCCCCGGTGAACTGGGCAGCAAGCAGTTTTCCAAACCAAACCAGCTGCTCATGGTCATAGCCAGTAAAAAGTCGTCTTGTACAAACCATCCTCTCAGCCGCGTGGCATACACGCAGGTGGCAACGTCCATTGGACCACTCGAGAAGCAAAAATTTTGCCCAACCGCGACGTGACACAATCTATGATCTATCCATGCCAACCGGACGACACAAGTCGCGAGCATATTCTGTCCGATCCGCGCCGTCGATCGGTGCACGGACGGCTGGGATGTAGCCACGTCGTCGCCGATAGCTCTGCTGCAATTAGGGGCAAGTCAAGTCATCTCGAGACGTCGATCTGTGTCTCCACGAGAGGACAAAGCGTCGGCCTCGGCCTGATTGATATATCCCATATACTGCTTTCAGGTTTCCGGGTGTTCACTATCAACTGTGCTGGCACTGTATTTCTTCTGCTGTCACTCAGCTGGCTGAGTACTTGGGTTGAACTGCAACAAAGCTGTGGATACTCTTTTAACGCTAGCCACACACGGAAAAACAGGCTCAGTTCTGGTTAGGAGCGGGGCTCCTCATTAAATTACCCAAGATTACACGAATGATTGGGTCTAAGTTGTTTCAGTTCTACTTAACCAAGCACGGTATAGCCAGATTACTCATTTTTTACAAACGATTGCTAGAGCTGAAGCTCAAACGAACAAAATAAACAATTACAGATCTGCTCTTCGTTGAGTAGGGGAGACGTCAAGGCGATTACTTCTCAGTGACACCAGCAGCAGCCTCCACCTGATCCATCTCATCTTCCAAGTTCAACGAGGTAAGAAAACATTCTCAGGGCAGATGCACTGTACAGACAAAAGCCAAGAAAAGCTTCTACCAAGGAGAGCAAAGTGCTTGCTGGGAAGCTTCCAAGCAAGAATTGAGTTGATCCAGAGCGCTATCTGGGACAAGACACGGTTGTCAACCATGAAGTGAGCAATAGATGATCAACTGCAAGTTCAGTTCAAGCCAGTATGGCATACCAGGGGTTTTGGGTTATACAATTTTTACGCAGCCCAATCTGAAACCCATCAATCAGATGCTTTCAACTTCCGAGGCCTCTTGGACTGGGTTGGCGAGGGAGGCGCATCTATAAATCTTCCAGTGGTCTGGCAAAAATGATCACAAATGTAACAGATGAAACTAAGTAATCAGAAGTTTTATAGTAGACAACAAGTCCAGTTCCTGATTGAATTCTAAATGTTGATAGTCTAAGGGCGTATTCCAGAATGTAAACATTTTAGGACAGCAAGAATACATAACAACTGTCACTTCAAGCAAAATGGCCATTAACAATAAGGATTGCACTTCATTTGATACTGGATGATCTAACACACTGAAGCGTCTTCTTTGGTGTTTTAAATGGTACTATTTAAAACACATTCAAGTAAATTCAACATATAGTTCCTGCCTGCATGTCCTACCAGGATGGTATGTCAAATGGATAGGTTTTGGAAAATCAAAATAGTTGAACTAGGTTTAATTAAATTTTGTTTGTCCTCAAACTAGATCTTTAGAAGATCAGCAGGATGCACCACATATTAAGAACATCATCACAGAGAGATTAAGAACAAACCTTTCGCTTGTGGTCCCGCTTGCCCGCCTTCTCACCTGAGGTAACATGAAACAAAAAACACCCAAAATGTTAATAGATAAGTACAACCTCTAATCAGATTGAAGAGACAAGAAGAAAGTAAACTAAAATGTATTTTTCAAAATTACCTCCAAACCCAACAGTATCAGGAACAAAGGGTCTATCGACATCTCTATTAGCACGCTGCGAACAAACAGTAGTGTTATTAGCTAAAGAGCAACTAATAGTAAAATACACATCTGTTTCAGCCATATACTTTCAACTTTTAACAACTTAAATCAAGGGAAAGTTCCAAAAACCCTGCCTTCTCACTTTGACCCCCACGTCCCATTTTGGTTACAGAACACCCCCAAGTGAAATTCTTGTCCACTTATGGAGGTGCTTATGGATTTTCCCCTTAAATTAATAATTATCACAGGCATAAATCTCCGTGTATTGAAAGTGAGCTTCAGTTGTCACTGCTTTGCACTATCTGTTAAGAATTCACTAAGATTTTCTGAGGACGGCATTGTAACCCAGTGGTTAGGGAGGTGCCAAGAGCTCGGGCCGGCCTGTGTTGGAATCCTCTCGGACACAGGTTCTCTCACCAATTTTCTTCTCCATCAATAATAGATGCAGTCCCTCCTCAGAATCCCACATTTTATTCGTTCCAGAAAAAAAAGGGAGTTCACTAAGACTACTGCTATTAGCCGTTACAGCACTCCAACATTCCAAAATGAAGATACTAGAGAAAGAGCTAGTTGCTATACTTCTGTGAAGGGGGTCCACTTATGTATATACCTTAGGTGTGCTTGGTGCCTCTGTAAAGGAATTTTCTCTGTTAGCTGAAACTTCAGCCTCTTTATTTTGCAGCTGTTAACACAAAAGGCAAAAGAGAACGATGTATTAGATGAAAGAAAAAGAAACTAGAGCAAATAAGGCATATACCATCCAAATCTTCTATACGCCATTGAAATAAATGAGTTCACTTTAATACCATCCAAACTTCAAAATACCATTCCAAACTTGAAAATTTTCCTCAAAATACCATTCTGTTGCCTCCAAATCTCCCCATAAGGGTTTGTTTGGCAAACAAAAATCACCTTAATCCCTAAGGCGTTGGTTTCAATTGATGGAAATTTTAGTTCAATTTCTCTCACTCCGGAGGAATTACATATATTGGAAATATTGGTTTCATGCCATCAAGATCACCACCTTAGCTATATACCATTGAACTCTCGTGGTACAATTTAATGCCATTGAAAGATTGCACTGTTGAGATTTAGCTAAAGTTGTGACCTTTGAATGGCAACAATCCAAACAATGCCTAATGGGGAACCTATTCGCTGAGGCATGACACCATCCTTCACCCTCTCCCTCGTTCCTCTTTTTCCAGAACGATGCTACCTCCCTTCTCGCCATGGCCGCAGCCTCCAAGCGTGCCCTCTTCTGCAATCCAGCAGTCACTCCCTCACAGATTAGTGCCTCCCCTCTTGCTCACTCCCTTCACTTCGGAAAGTCAGTAAGATAAACTTCCAGCACAGCAACTTCACTAAGTTCCTTATACAAACTATATAATTTTGACTACAATTACATACCGCTGATATCATTTTAGAGAGCACCTATAGTCAAAATCTGGGCATGCTACCGTGATACCTTATACTCATGGTGTCCTTCTGGATGGCTGTGCTAATGGCGATGGTGTGGACTCTACAAGTGAGGTGCAAGCTTAGTGAAGTTGTAATGCTTGCAGCCAATACCTTGTCATTACATGCCACATATATCCCTATAGAATGCTAAGATGACCAAGCAGCGCTGGCACTCTATCCACAGGAAGGTGTTTGCTAGCGAGACAACTTCCTTGGGGACAACAGTGGCATGCTCTCAGCGGAGAAGAAGGTGGGGAAGAAGGGTGGGTCCAGACACTTGGGGATTGCAGCGGTGTGCTTTCCATGGGGAAGGGACTGGTGTACACATGCAGAAGATTGGTCATGGGCAGCAAACACACTGCAGGGACAATTAGAGTAGGCAGCTTGGAGCAAAGAGAAGGGAGGAAGCAGCTGCAGCTTGATTGGCAACAAGGGAGGCTATGGGCAACATGGAGCAGACAGCGGGGAGGACAAAGTCGAACCATGTCAAAACATCTAGCCTAGTTGTCATTAGGTGGAGTTATGGGAGGCAAGGGAAGGTACTTGAAGGAGATTTGTGAAGTTTGGCTAGTATTAAAGTGAACCTAACTATTTCAATTTTCAATGGTATCTAAAGAGGGAATATGATCTATATATACCTAATTTTCTCAAGAAATTAAATCACAATAACCAACATTTATCATCGATTTTGCCCTTTTTTAATGGTATTCTTCAACATGTGCTTCAATAAAACAGTGCATACATTTGGGATGTCAGCCTAAGTGCAACATGTAGATTAAAAGCAGATTGCTAATCGCTACTCTAAGAAATGCTAACTTCGAGAGCAGCATGGCAATCGCAAGCTTCCTAAATGTACCTGCTTCTGCAAGTTAAGCAGTGTAAGTATCTCATTCCGTAGTTCAAGATGTTCGACACAAACTGCTTTCGTCGGGACCTTAGGCTTCAAATTCACCTACAGAGAAACAATGTGTACAATTACATGTATCTATTTATGTTATTAAATTACAAAAGAAAATACAGTGCAAATCAACAACTAATCCAAAAAGGAACTCGAACAACATCAGTTTGGTGCATATCAAGTACAGATTGATGTCAAGAAAACAAACCCCGAGGTCTTGTAAAGTCTGGTCAACCCTTTTGATAACTCTAAGGCCAGCTGAGGCACTTGCTGCTTGGACCATTTGATCAAGTGCTTGGGTTCTCAAATACACTCGAAGCTGTAAGAGAATGTATAGCAAGTCAAAAACATCTAAAAAGAAAAGTGTGCAGAATGATATATAAATTTTCATGTGCTTGATAAGACACCCACAGTTAATGAGAACTAGACCACTTGTGATACAATTAACACAAGGTCTATTTGTGCTGAGTTTAGCACAATCCTAACAGCCATCTCCCATGCAATAAGCAAGATAACTTGCTATTATCTTTGTTTTTCAGGAATAAATGGGACATGTTATAATTGCTCAGAAAGCATATCTTACACTTAGTTTAATAATGACATTCTGACATGGTAAGATAATGGATGGATAGGACAATGTGGTTTCCACAGGATGGGGCAAAAAAAAAATGGTAGCTTTAAATAAAAAGAACAAATGTCTACTGTAACAAACAAAATGTTAACCCATCGGCAGCTCAATACAAGAGACAGAAAGTAATAATCAACAGTTTCAGAGTTACCATTCGCAGCGAAGCAGGTATGGAGCTATTCACTGCTGCAGCTGGAAGTGTAGCAGTTGACGATGGGTGTGCGATGCTCATGGGAGATACACCATCAGCAGAAACCATAGCATTATCAAAGCTTGCCAGTGTTCCCGCCTCCTCAGTATGCTACAGACAAAGCATCAAACACTTAGAGACATGTAAAATCCAGACTACTGACCAGATAGATCAGGCAGACTATATCTCTAGAAACTAACTACCATCAAAATTCAAATACAAAATCATCCCTACATGACAGCAGGCATCTGGGAAAGCCCAAAAGGCTAAATGCTATTTGCTTGAACAGATTACAATCTTAAAGATATCTAATAGTAGACTAGATGATTTGTTGTCTGTTGCTTCACAAAAAAAAACTCCCAAAAAACACATGTTGCAAATATAAGTACAAACTAGATGATGCCCCGCACTTTGCTGCGGAATACATGGATCAATGTATGTTAAAAATTGAAGAAATTATGGATAGGTATAGGTTGAAACATCATCAAAATGATATGCGGGATGATGATTTGACATGCTTACATGTTAAGCTCTAGAATGTAATAAATTGCAGATGATGTGGCATGCTTGCATGTTGATCTTTAGATGTAATAATTGCTAGTGGGTTGTAACTATATAGAAAGTATTGATTGCTGCCAGAACATTCTGCTCGAGATTACTTTTGTGGTCATATTTATGGAACTAAATGTGCCAATTACTCACTTTGCTAGCTGCGCGAGATTCCATAATGCGTTTTGCTTCTGCTAAAATCTGAAAAGGTAGCACTTCGTAATCAGACAAAATATTGGAATCTAAAGAGCGATAAACTGCATAAGTTAGCTGCTCATAATATCATCATCCGCAAATTTCTCACCTCAGCATCCTTTCGTTCTTGCTGTTTTGTCTGGGAGAGAAGTGCAGATAAAGCACGCTTTCTCTCAGTCTCATGAGCAGCATTGAATGTTTCCTGAGAAGAAAACCCAGTTGGACAAATGTAAGTACAAGGGAAAACATAAGATAACAATTACCTGATTATTCATAGGTTAGATGATCATCACACACCTTCACAAGGGGATTCCCAGCAACTTCATCAAATGACCGAGCTCTAGCAATCAGAAGAGCACGAGTAACTGCAATAATAAAGACAACACTTGTGTAGAGTTCACAAAAGTAAATAGTAATGCACAGGCTGAATTGTTGGGCATAGAATTATATCGAATTTGAAATATAATAATGACAGCTTCAGAAATTAATTGATTATTCCAAATAACAAGCCATGCAATAATCTTACTCTCATAAAAGAAGGGTATGGGTGGATAATGGGACAATGACCAGAAGATTGCTTACATCAATTTGTGTTGAGTGTAACCTTTTCTTTAGCCCCCCATTATACACATTTTTTTAATGTGTGCAATATTCTGGTTGTCATAACAAAAAAACCCTGGTGGAAAGGAGCTGACAATTTACTAATAGTTCTTGCTTCATATATTGAATTAAAAAACAGATAGAATAACCATAACAAATCACTTGTTGGCTTTTGGCTTTTAACCAAGTAAATTCATGTGTAGAACATTAAAATTTAACAACAGAAGAGACTGGACACTATCTCAGCATAGATATATGTCAAGATATAAGGTACCAGAATAATAACGACTCTTCAAATCTTCCACACTGCGATCGGTTGGAAACCTGTCTGCTATTACTATGAAGCGAAGGTCAAAGCGTTCACATAGTTCAAATAGTTGATCTGTTTCTTCTCTGCTCCATGCCTGAAATGAAAACACCAACTGATCCTTTATAAAAGGGTTTTAAATAAAATTGTTTGCAAACAATATTTTCAAATGAACATGGCAAGCTTGCAAATATTTGAAATGAACGCTCAAGTGCCACATAGCAAACATATAAAGGTGAAATGATAACATAATTATGTAAAATTTTCAAACTTTCCAACCGTGATCAATTGTATTTCAAGAGCTCAATGATATCCACAGAAGGGTTAATTAGCAATATAAGAGATTTCAACGAAGAATCATACGTTACATTTAAAAATTTTATTATGCAACTAGTACCTACAGGATCAGTTAAATACTTCTCATACTCCTCATCAGTGTATTTGAGAATATCCGCCTTCTGTAATAGGAAAGGACAAGCAAAAACTGAGTAAGCACCAATGTAGCATAGGAAAGCCTCTTGCTCAAGGATGTGACCAACACAATATACTTCTTACCTTGTTGTATTTTGCAAAGTGATAGTCACCAGTTGGTGGAGCACCATTTACAACTCTAACCTGAAAAATCAAGAGGGGGAGTTTGTGAGTTAGCTTTTATTTTTAATATATGTATGACATATTACAAATGAATGAGAAACAGACCCAATGGTAAAGTTGAAGGTTGTCAGCCCGTGCAGATGATGTGAAAGGCAGCCACTGCCATGCTACCTGCAGAAATACTTCAAATGGTCAGATTTAGTACAATAAGCTCCATCAAAATGGGAGCACAAAACACCTTGCAGGAATTGCCCATATGACACAATGGAAGTGAATGGATGAAGCAAATTCAATATGCTGATTTGGGTTGACCCCCAACTCGAAACATAAGTTGCACATGAATGAAATCATCATTTCATTTGTCCCAGTTTGGACCCAAGAGCACTGGACTCTTAGTGCCAAATTCCCCATACATATTATAAGTGTGCGAGTAGGTAAACACTCAGCTCGGTTCAGGTGCTACTACAAGAGTTATCCAATTTTCAGCACAAATCCGCTCACCTTCTCCTTCTCAACAGCTGGTCGCCGCTTCAGGTGCGAAGCCTCGATGGTCGGCATGAGTGGCGCCATTCCCACTCCTCCGGTGAGCGCATACACCTGTACCCTCACAGCCATTAGCACCTCAGGAACAACGAGAAATGCGGGGTCGAAGAGTAGGACTTCCGGGGAGGATGGCGGATAGATAGCCGCGCCCGTACCTCGCGCGAGACGCCATCGGGCTTCCGCTGCGGCTCCTTGGGCGCCCGCGGCTTCTTCTCCTGGACGGACGGGAAGGCGGTCTTGGGGAGCCCGAGGATGTCCTTCGCGTCCATGCCGCCGGACGGTGGAGGTGCATAGAGGGAGCGGACCTAGGGTTAGGGTTTTGGTCTAGTGCGACATGCCGACATGGAACTTGGAAGGGAGATCGAAGGAGGAGGCGGCCGTGCGTTGCGTCACGCGTCGCGCGAGCTCGCTCGCCTCGGAGGCTCGGACTCGCACGAGATAGAGGGAGAGCCCGAATTATTTTTTATGGGCCTACTTGACTGGGCCGGCCCAACTTCTCACGGATTTTGCTACTCCGACTCCTCGGTACGGCTCTTTCCTGTTTCTGACGAAAGAAGAGGAGGCTTGTCGCAAAACCACATAAAAACCCCTGGCCAGGCCGAGGAGAGGTGGTGCGCGGAACGGACGAGGAGAGGTGGTGCGCGGAGCGGACGAGATCGCGGCGCTCCTGCGAATCTGCGGCGGAACTCCGGTAATGCTTATAAACAAAAGAATCTAGTTATTCATGACTATATTAAAAACAATATTCAAGAGATTTTCGATGATAATAGGGAACCCAAATTTCCACTAAATTTATACCTTTCATGGTAAAAGATATCAAGAAAATTAATAAAGATTTTCTACCCATGAATCTATAAATTAAATATGGAACAGAACCACCTCAGTGAAGATATAGTGTGAAAAATCCTCAAATGCCATTAGTCATTAGGAATTGGCAATTCTTGCGCTATAGCTCTTGATCTCCTAATATATGCATATTTAATGTACTTCTTCTAATTGTCTAATTAACATAGATAGATGTTTTGCTGTGCTTAGTTATTGTTTTTAATATAAAAAAAGGCAGAAGCTTTTGCTTATTGTACTAATAAAGAGGGCACTAACATAAGTTTACAGCAAGAGATCCCCCTTGCTTCTCTTCTTTGATCTAGGCAATGAGCATGGTTGGCTCCATAGATACCTTTTTGCTTAAACACTCTAGCAGTTGTGCTTAGAAGTCACTTTTATTGACTCTCTTTCTCCCTCCTGATCTCTGTCCTTTTTATTTTTTTAAAGGCTTATTTTGTTCAAGACGGTTAATAAGATGATGAAACCAAGATAGTAGTTGAGGCAGAACAGGAAAAAAAATATCCATGCATGCCTTCTACTATATATCTGGAAAAGGTGTTGCAAAAGCCTTGTGTTGAGGAGTGGGACCTTAATTACCTTCACTTCCAGCAATTGGAATATCAATATTAGACATGTCTTATGGTAGTTAGGAGGAGGAATTCTTTTATTATTCTGGTCTTTAATTGTTCAAGCGGACGTAGAGATCAAAATACATATCCAGTACAAAGCCCAGACACTAAATAAACAATGTCAAGTGGCTAAATTAATAGTAACATTTTACAAAGAATTGCGGCAAATTGAACCGTTTGGTCTACCCAAGATAGATCAGGTAGCCGACTCAACCGTGGGATGTGAATTATTCAGTTTTCTCGACCGTTACTCGGGATATCATCAGATAAGCCTTAAGGAGAAGGATTGCCTGAAGACTTCTTTTATCACGCCATTTGGAGCATACTGTTATATCACAATACCGTTCGGATTGAAAAATACTGGCGCAACGTATCAACGTACCATCCAGTAGTGTCTTCACACTCAACTTGGGTACAACATGGCGTCATATGTCGATGACGTGGTAATTAAGACCAAGTTCAAAGGAGAGATCGCTGACTTAGAAGAGACTTTTTAAAGCCTTCAAAAATTCAAGATGAACCTAAACCAGAAAAAGTGCGTATTCGGAGTACCTTCGTGAAAACTACTCGGCTTTATCGTCTCACACCGGGGCATAGAGACGAATCCAGAGAAGATCAACACAATCATGAATATGTCTCCCCCGAGTAGCCAAAAGAACGTACAGAAGATAACCGGCTGCATGACGACACTTAGCAGATTTGTTTCCTCACTTGGTGAACGGGGCATGCCCTTCTTTAAGGTACTGAAGAAAGTTGATAATTTTCAATGGACACCAGAAGCTCAGTAAGCCTTCGAGAACTTTAAGAAATTTCTCACATCACCACCTGTATTAGCATCACCAATGTTCTAGGAACCACTTATGCTATATCTTGCGGCAACCACTTAGATAGTCAACATGGTTCTGGTTGTCGAGCATCGACAAAGGGTTTGGGTATGACTTGCCTTGCTCGCAACCAAAATCTTTAGTGGCGACCTCGAGGTACAACAGAGAACTAGAAACTACGGCGTCTACACTTCATAAGCAAAAGAAAATTAGCTTTACTCTAAGAAAATGCATAAGAACAGTAGAAATAAAGCACATAAATGGGTTCTAGGGCATTTTAAGGAAAAATTAGAGACTTGAACGGGTCAATTCTGAGTTCGAACGGTTGAGATACGACTGTTTGAAGTTTATATGAAATTTAAATTGAGATTTAGCATTTTCTTGAATTATTTTTCTTAAGAAAATCTATTTTATTGCGTCAGCGCCGGGGAGAGAAAAATCAGCACCGACAGCTGGGCCCCACTGATCAATGCCTATTGGCGGCTGACAGGCGGGCCCTGCTGCACGGCCGCGAGCGAGGTGCTGACGCGGCTGCCACGTGGCGACCACGCGGCGGCCACGTTGGCACGGCCTTGGCTGGCTGGGCAGGCGTCGGCCGCGCCCTGATGGTCATTGTTGGCCACCGTAGGAGCAGCAGAGGAGGCTAAGAAGGGGCGGAATGGAAAGAGAGTGGGGAGGCAAACCTCACCTAGACGGGAACAACGACAAACGGCGATCGGAGGCGAGGAAGAAGCGGCGACGAGCTTTGGGTAGACGACGTCGGCAGTGTTCTAGCGGGCTTCGGCGGATGGGAGATGATGGCCGGGGTCGGGGAGGTCATTGCTGAAAGTGCATCTAGCCCCTAAGTGGGTTTTGGTGGATTAATGACAAACCGATTAAGAGACTAATGAGTTTATCGAGAAATATGCAGAGATTAGTCCCAGGTTGCTTGATGTGGTGCATGGATGTCACACCCTAAAAATAGTTTAATAAAAAATACCTGTGAAAATATTTTTTAGAAATTATTTAAAAGCTTAAAGGAGAGGTTAATAAAAATCCCTAATAAATTTCAATGTAAAAATGAGCTAGAAAGAATTTTATTAAATACTTCTTTAATTCTTGTAGTCCCTGGATTTGTCTTGGAATTATTTGAGCTAAGGAAGTATTTTTAGTAAATAGAAAACCAAATTAGTGAATAAATAAATTGAAAAAAAGGTTTTTAAATCTCTCCCCGGGGCCATGGGCCGATTTCGGCCCATCACTCCCTCCTCTCTCTCCTTCCCCGTCCGTAGCCCAGCTCGGCCCGCTCGCTCTCCCTCTTTCTTTCCCTCACCGACAGGTGGACCCCACTGTCGGGGTCGTCTTCAACCCCGGGCCAAGTCTGAGCCGGAGCTGCCGCCGCCATCTGCGCAAGATCCGGTCGTCCCACGGGAGATCTCTTCAAATTGATTGAGGGGAAACCCTTCCACTTATCTCCGCCACAAATCCCCTCCAAATCCGGAGCAAAACTGTTAAGATTTGAGCCCGAACTTAAGCTTTTCTCGAAGTCTGCCGCCGCCCGGGTTTGCCGCCGCAATAGACGCCCCGTCAGCCTCGGACTCCCCCTCCAGGCCACCCTATAAGTACCGCTGCCCTTCCCCTCGCGTGCCACCGTCCTCGCCCTAGCCCTAAGCGCCCAAAGAGCCCTAGCCACGGTAGGATCCCACCGTCGCGGCCACTGCCGAGTCCAGCCAAGCCGCGCCGTCGCTCGGGATGCCGCCACCCCTCGCCGTTGGCCCTGTCGGGTTCGCATGCACTAGTTGCACCCCATGCGCCGCTTCAAAGTCGCTCCTCGCCGTCGAAACGCCGTCGCCGCCGAGCACCCAAAGGACACCGCCGCTCTTTCTCGTTGTCGGAGATCCATCCGCCGTCGTCCGTCGTCATGCGACTGTGAGGTGAGATCGCCTCGCCGTGCTCGTTCGTTTTGTGTAGGTCACCGCCGCTGTCATGCCCTAGATCGCCAGCGAGCCTCGCTGCCGAGCCACCGTTGTCGCCAGAGCCCCGCGCCATCGCCCGCTCCCCTCCATGGCCGCCAGATCGGCGCCAGGTGTTGCCTATCCGTGCGTCGGCCTTGGGTTAAATCCAAGGCATTGGATCCTGATCCAAGCCATCCTAACCGTCGGAACCCGTGGACCAAAGCTGTGGACCCGGTCTATGGTGGA
The DNA here is from genome assembly GCA_003991445.1 of Oryza meyeriana var. granulata. Lineage (NCBI taxonomy): Eukaryota > Viridiplantae > Streptophyta > Magnoliopsida > Poales > Poaceae > Oryza > Oryza meyeriana. The sequence continues at coordinate 42,146 of RYFJ01001806.1, forward strand.
CCGCTCTCAGATGACGCAATAAACCCCGTTTTCCTTTTCAAAATTAATTCATTATTGCGTCATTAATACTTTAATATTTCTTATAAATGGTTTTAATCAGTTTAAACTTCTAAAAACCATAACTAATTCATACGAACTCGGATTGAGGTCGTTCAAGTCTTTAAATTCTTTAAAAATCAAGATCTATCCATTAAAAATATCCACATGTGCTGTTGCTATGTGCTTATGTACTGTTTTTGCTTATTTTGTTATTTGCATATAGTTTTCGACATTCTAGAAGATTCAGTTTACGCCGAGGAGGATTCGGAAGACTTTGCGGAGCAGTAAGGGAAGTCACACAGATCCACAACCCTTTGAGCATGTTGATCCTATGATTTAAATCTCTATTTTCATTCAAAGGTGCATTTATTTTATAATGACATCGGGAATAGAAACCCTGATCCTTGGTTATAGCCCGTTGTCTTGATAACCTACCTTGGTACCTATGGGACTAATATGACTAGCTAGCTGGAAATTCTAGCTACTTAGCCTTGCTTAGAAACTGTAGTATCACATAAAGGTTGTTAATCACATATGATTTCACATGAAATGATGATGGTTCTATTCACGACGGAGGTCGTGTGAGGATGATTCTTAATAGGCAACTAAAACTTGAATAATTGATGGGTCGTGAGCACCTGGTTGGTTTTGTTGCTAGCGGTGCTGATGACAGTTAAGGACCGGTTCACGAACTACTGTTGTGAAGCATTTACCGTACTAACCACAAGCCAGTATGGGCAATGGTTGGACTTGTAGTTTAGCATGTCCCAGCAGGAGATACCATGATGTGTTTAGTTGATAGGTGGTAGTGTCAATAAATCCACAGTGGCAGTGCCGATAAGACTATATGTTTGGGAGCCAAGAGTTTCTCTAGCCTGGAGGTTGGGCCACCTCTACTAGGGACTGGGCGGGTGGTCATTCTGTTGGGCGTGTTATGCGAAGAGTCCTATCACAACTCTTTTCCGAGGTGTCGTGGTGGTACTAAGGCGCATGGTGATATGTTGTGGGGTTGTGTCTTGTGGGTAAAGTTGTACACATCTGGTCAGAGTAAAAATGTTCGAATAGCCATGCCCGCGATTAATGAGCGAGCTGAATGATGTTTTTCGTTATTAGTCCCATTTATTAATTAATGTTCTAGATGTGATATGAGACATTCAGGTTGGGATGGTTTGGGCCTGTGTAGCCAGGTGGGTTGTACAGTGTTGATTTTGATACTGCTTAATTACTCTACTATTTAATTCTCTCTTAAATATTCATTTAAATGCTATTTATGCAAATTAACCCTATATGTCATCCTTTGCTATCATGTGCTCTTGCGTATTTGCTACATTTCTTGTTGAGTATTCCATGTACTCATCTTGCAATATCAAATCATCAGAAGAAGAGTACTACAGTGAAGGTGAGGATCTGGAGGTTTAGGCTAGTGTCGGAGGATTAAACCTCGACAGCGGGAAGTCGGGAGACCCCCTTTTGAGATTCGGCCAGGGGAGTAGTTCTCAGGCGGAGCCGGCTTCAGGTGTAGCAGAAAGATAGGCGAAGAAGACGTAGAAAAGACTGCGAGGTTCGGACCGTCCACAGCGAGCCCGGACCGTCCAAACCGCGGTGAAGCAGAGGACGGAGGCTGAAGGGTCCGGACCGTCCGAACCGGGTCCGGACCGTCCGAACCGAGGAGATCCCGCGGGGAAGACGATGAACAGCACACACGAGGGAGACGCGAGGATTTATACAGGTTCGGGCCGCCAGAGCGTAATACCCTACTCCTGTGTTTTGGACTATGAGAGAGAGAGAGATGAATGTGGTATTGTGGTTTACAAGGAGGGCCCCGGGAGCTCGGAAGCTCACTGGGAATCCGGAGGTGGCGTCGGTTGTTCTACCAGCGACCGGACTCGAGGAAGGAGAGGGAGATCTCTGTTGTCTAAGGTTGGAGCTTCAGCTGCCTGCGTTCGTCTACGGCATGGATCCTCCTTTATAGGCGAGGGGAGTCCACAGCGCCGAACGCACGCGAGAGAGCTACATGAGAGGGCAGGTATGGCTTGTTTTCTCACTGTCTTGTCGCCGTCTTGTCTTGCACGTCCGACCGCTGCCGCCTGCTGCGTCCACGCCAGGTAGGTCGGCCGCGGAGGACGGCTGGGGCGTGGAGATGTGACGGCGCACGTCTCCAAGTCAAAAGGCTCTGACCGTGAACAGCGATTGCACAGTGAAAGGGGCCTCCGTAGTCAAAAGGCTCTGACTGCACAGAATGGGACGATGGCGCCCGGAGGCAAGGCACGGCCCCGAGGCCAATGACGCCCCGGGGCCGAAGTCGACGGAGACGGCGCCCCGGGGCCGAAGCCGACGGAGACGGCGCCCCGGGACCGGGAACGGGCCCGGGGCCGATGGCTACGGCGCCCCGGGGACGAGCCCGGGGCCGATGTCGATGTCACCCCGGGGACGAGCCCGGGGACGATGGAGGGATGGCCCCCCGGGGAACTGACGTGGCCGGAGATCCACGCGTCCCCGCAGAACGTGGGACCCCCAGTCCCATTTCGCCGACAGCTGGTGTCGGCGAAACGGGACTGGGGGTCCCCACAGTCACGGGGACGCGTGGATCCTCTGCCACGTCAGCTCCCCGGGGGCTATATTATGCACTGGCAACAGGCGGCTACGGCTTTTCTCCAGTCAAGTGGCGCGGGGCCCCGGGGACATCCCCAGTCCCCGGAGACGCCCCTGGTACCCGGGGCCTCGGTTCCGGTTCTGGGAAGCCACTTCCCGTGCCCGGGACCCGGCGCCCGGTCCCGGGTGCCGCCTCCCGAGCCCGGGCCTCGCCTCTCAAGTGCATCGGCTCTCCAACCACCCACATTGATGACGATGCGACGGGGTGTGACGCACCTGGCTTCCGTGGGCCCACCCGACTGCACCGTCAGAAGCCTTTTTGACTACGGAGGCCCCTTCCACTGTGCAGTCGCCGATTCACAGTCAGAGCTTTTGACTTGGAGCCATGCGCCGTCGAGTCTCCCCGCTCCATCGACCAGACGACCAGACGCTCCATCACATCTCGACGACTTCACCGCCCGCTGCCTACCAACTCTGGTATGGCTCAGCAAGCGGATGTGCCCCGGCGTGGGCACAGCAGGCGGCAGCGGGCGGACGTGCAAGACTAGACGGCGACAAGACAGTGAGAGGACAAGCCGTACCTGCCCTCTCATGTAGCTCTCTCTCTATCAGCATGTATCTTGGCACTGTGCAATCCCCTTGCTCTATAAAAGGAGGACCAAGCCACAGACAGAGGGGGGAGAGGACCTCTAGCTCCCAGCTCTCAGCACCCGAGCTCATTCTCAACCTACTGCTCTTCTTCTCCGGCTCCGGCCGCGTGCTGAGCTCTCCTTGTAACACAGCAAACCACATTCATCTCCACATAGCATACACACAGGAGTAGGGTTTTACGCTCCGGCGGCCCGAACCTGTATAAATCCTCGTGTCTCCCTCGTGTGTGCTGTTCATCGTCTTCCCCGCGGGATCTCCTTGGTTCGGACGGTCCGGACCCTTCGGCCTCCGTCCTCTGCTGCACCGCGGTTTGGACGGTCCGGGCCCGCTGTGGACGGTCCGAACCCCGCAGTCTTTTCTACGTCTTCTTCGCCTATCTTTCTGCTACACCTGAAGCCGGCTCCGCCTGAGAACTACTCCCCTGGCCGAATCTCAAAGGGGGGTCTCCAGACCTCCCGCCGTCGAGGTTTCATCCTCCGACAGCTGGGTTCATGTCAAATTTGCCTGTGGAGTGTGGAGACAGCGCTATCACTAGTCAATTCCGTTGCTTAGACTTTTTATTTGATTGAGAGGTTCCATCTACATCTGTAATAATTATACATTCGTCACTCTATTTAATATAGATTTGTACTTTGTTATCAAACTTGTTATTGTGTACCTCGGCTGATTTCTGAATGAGGATTTAATACACATGTAAGCGTTTGGAGTTTTGGATGGAAATTCCGGACGTGACAATGGAGACCCCCCACAAAAACATGACGCAAAACGGCGAAGCGACTCGGAGTTTATTTTTATTTCTTTTGAAATTTCTTTTGAGTCGTAGGAAAGCTGTATTATCAAGAGGGGTTACAAACAGTATTTCAAAACCACTCAAGTGCTTAAGATCCAAATAGCTGAGAGTTCATCACTTTGACACAACACATGCACTTGGGTTGGGCTAGTTTCAGTGTCTGGGTCGGAGGCTCCAACCAACCTTCTCGGCCAGAGACTAAGTGTTGGCCGAAGGTTTCTACCCCTAGGGTTAGAACCTCATGGCCAAAATCTATGAGTAACGGCTAAGTGATGTATGCTAATGCCTATAAAGCCCAAACTTTATTTCTAGCCATTGCTTGGCCATTCTACTCCCATTCTACTGCCTCCTAGCTTCTCCTAAGGTTTTTTGAGCTCTCACTACTAGTTCTAGTGTTATCTTTGTGATTCTTGTGAGGATCTAATAGGGAATTGAGTAATTCTTGTTGAGAGAAGGCTAGGAGGATCTTGTGCACTTAAGGAGGACGCAGATCAACTGCTTGGAGCTTATTTCTCTTGGAGGGAAACCTCCTAGACGGTTAGGCGTCGCCCGCAAGCTTTCTCGAGTTGTGGATTGTCCTGGAAAAAGTTTGTGAAGGTTAGCCTCGCCTCCATAAGGAAAAGAGGTAAATTCTAGTGGATACCAAGCTGATCTTCGTGGTCGTTTAGTGAGACAAGGGGTTGATCGAGACCCGGTTCTTTGGAGCTCCTCAACGGAGACATAGGATCTTTGTGATCCGAGCTTCGGAAAAAAATCTTTGTGTCTCCCTTGTGCTTGCTCGTTATTACTCTATTATGTCTCTATTCTTTATTGCATCCATCTCCTACCTTACTATTTGTACTACACTTGATCTCTGTCAATTTATCCTTTATTGAAGTGTCTTGGTAGAGTTAGAATATCAGGGTCGGAACCTCCAGCGTTCTTGGCCGGAACTTCTGGCCAACCTCTCGTCAGCTCGAGAGAGCCAGTCGGAGCCTCGTACCATTTGGGCCGGAGGTTCCTACCAGAATTTTACCGCTGCATTTTGGAGAATTTTTCAGGAACGCATATTCACCCCCCTCTAGGCGACATCAACGGGCTTTCAGTTGCAATGCCAGAGGTGCAGACGGTGAGGATGGTGGGCACTCCGGTGCAACATGAATGGCGGCGGAACGAGCGCGGAGACTACGCGACAACGTTGGGGATGGCAAGGTGCTAAGGCAACGAGTGTAAAAGAGAGAGGGATCTCGGGGCTTCATTTTTATACTCAAAGGAGAAGACGGAGAGGCGAGGGGAGCTCGACGGCCGGTGTTAATGGCGGTGGTGGAAACGGCCGGGGTTAATCCTCTGATTGAAGGTGATTTAGATTGAAATTGAATGGGATTTGTGAGGGGAAATGATCAGGATGAATGGGTAGTGATTTCTCCTCAATCCATTCAGGATTTGATGGAGCGAGGAGAGTGGATTTGGAGGATTTAGCTGTTAGGGTTCAGGAGAGGAGAGAGATGGACGGCCAACCGGAGGTAGACGATGACCGACAAGCGGGCCCCGCCTGTCAGCGAGCATAGGCGCGGGCGGGGGCGAGCTAGGCTGGCCTAGGTGTAGGTGCGGGGAGGTGGGGGCGAGCGGGCCAGCGCGGGTCAGCGCATGGAAGGGGAACTGGATTAGGCCAAAAGCGGCCCAGTGAGGATTAAGGACTTTCTTTTTAGTTTTTTTTAGAAATTCCTATGAAGTGTTTTTATTACTTAAAAATTAGTATTTGTGTGCTGAAAATTCCAATAAAAATTGAGAGTGCATTTTAGGACATAGGGAATTTAAGACCCACAAGCCAAATTGAATTTTATTCTTGAGGATTTTTAATTGATCAAGGCTCTTTTCATGTTTTAAAATTTCTAGAAAATAGAATTTAAGCACAATTTAAATTTAGGATGATTTAAGGGTGTTACACCCATCCAGCTTTAGATTCGACGCATAGTCCTGTGTTCATTATTGCCGATACAAACATTGACATTCATGTTTTGAACTGTGTAAGATTATATATGAGTTGTTGAAGACTTAGCCCATAGAGGCTGACACACACAAACTAGAACCCATGCAGCTATATCACCAAACCACTTGATATAGACCACACACTAAACCCGCACACACAAAAACAAACTTAAGCAAACAATGCTAACACAAAGTTCTATGGGTAGGGACTCTATGGTGGCGAAGGGCTTCTTCTTGCGCCAGAATCGTAGTCTGAATCATCTATTTCACCCACTCCACAATGGAACGACGTCTTGATCCACTCAAGGTCAGTTCCTCTAAAGATGTGCTTCTATTTGACTCCTCTGAATACTCCACTTCGTTGTCCAACTAGATCAACGGAGTTTCTCCAATCCTTAGCGGCGCATTGTCATTTAGCAAACACATTCTGGTATCTAGCTGAAGACAGGGTGGTGGACGAGTTCTCTTCCTTGCGATAGTGCGAATTTTGGCTCCTCCAGGCGGCGATTCTCCCTTTAACTCAGCTATCTCCTTCCTTAAGTTGTCCACTTGATCTTACAGTCTGCAAATCTTGACTCAATGGTGTCCTCAAGGTTATGAGCTGCAATCGTCACATTGGCATGTGCATTGTCCATAGTGCTCAACATCCTCATCAAGTATTGCATCATTGAACTATTCTCTGCCCCGTGACCTCTTCAATTGGTGACGGATTGAGAACGATAAGAGCTTGGGCATCCTTTTTAGGATGAGTCCCGGTTAGAGATGACGGGGAACAACAAAAAGAGTAGGGTTTCCCAACGATTTAGGAAACTCGAGTCCAAGCTCCATACGACAAAAAACTCCTTGATTTGTGGGGCAAAAGGAAGAGGATGTTGAGGGTTTACAAACCCCTCAACCAATTTTAAGAATCCATCACTGAGACAACCGGATTTGGAAAGGGGTGATGTGTCGTGGCAGAGTCGGACTCCGTCTCAAGGTAGGGGACAACCCTGACATGTGGGCCCTACATGTTAGCGAGGGAGAGAGCCTTGCGGGCCGGACTGGGGCGAGCTATGTGGAAGGGAAGCAGTGGCCTCGTGGGCGTGCGCGTGCGGAAAGAGAGGAGGGCCGAGGAGAACTGGCCGTGTTTTGCCCAATGGCCAAGAAAGATTATCCGAAGCTTTTTCTTTAACTTTAATCATTGAATGATGTTTTATTTATTAAAAATACTTCCCAAGCTCCAAAAATCCTAGAGACTAAGGATTAAGTTCCTTAAGTAAAGTATTTAATAAAAAATTTATCTTGTCCATTTTGTAAAGATTTACTTATGAATTTTTATTTTCAAGCCTTTTGAGAATTTTAATTTAGTTTCTAAAAATACTTTAACACATAATTTATTAATTTTAGGTAATTTCATGGTGTAACCTAGATCCCATGATGCGCAGTGGGTTCAAGTCTTCGAGTGCGTGTGTTTATACAAGTGCGTGTATTTGTACTCCAAATCTAAAAAAAGCGTTAAAGTTATTAATAAAAGGGGGAAAATTTTAGAAAAACTAAAGATCGGATAGTTTGAAGGTGAGGGAGGAGGGAAGAGAAAGAAGATCACGTAAAACGAGATTATTAGCGTATGATTAATTGAATATTAATTATTTTAAACTTGAAATATATATTAATATGATTTTTTTAAAACAACTTTTATATAGAAATTTTTTTAGAAAAAAAATTAAAAAGCGTACTCGTAAAAAAATAACTCCTAAACACGACTCCTATCCGGCCCGATTCTGGACCGCATCCTTCCCCACCGCCCTCTCCGCTTCGTCCGCCGTCGTCCCTCCTCGCTCCGGACACCTCCGCCCCACGCTCAAGTGCTCGACTTCGCGCCGTAGGCAAGCGGCAGACGCACCGGATCTGTTCGCGCCGTGGGCAAGCGGCAGACGCACTCGGATCTGTTCGGCATCGCGGCGCGGGGAAGCGGCGGCCCCCCTCCCCCCAAGCGCCCGGATCTGCTCACGGCGGAGCTGGCTGGGGCAGCGGCCTCGACGGCGGAGCGGCTGGGGGTGGCGTCCTCTGGGGCAGAAGGCGGGGCGGCGGATTGCGTGCCCATAATCTGAAGTTTCGGGTTGGAATCGCCGATGAGGATGAAATATAGCCGCAGCCGCGCCCGCGATTGCGATATCAGGCAACCTGATGGATGCGCCAGCGCCGGCTCTCCCCACCCACTTTCACCCGCACTCCGCAACTCCGGAGGTACGTCCTGTCTCCACGGTCGCCGCGGCCTGCGGTTACGAGCTTCTCGCGCCCTCCGCAAGAGGAAGGATAGGCTGGCGTGGCCGCCGGACACCGGTGGCGCCCTCGGTGAGGACCGCATCAGCGCCCTCTCGACGATGTGCTGCTCTCATCCTGCGGCGGCTCGACACTCGAGCCGCACTCGCCACCGTATGCTCTCACAAGCGCTGGGCCCGCTCCCGTACTGGCTTCACACCCTCAATTTCATGGTCAGCGAAATACTCCACCTCGCTATCACCGGTGCATCAAACTCCACGAAGCCACTTTTTTTATTGTGTGTCGCGTTGAATGTCAAGGTTCTCGTTGCCAGAATCAAGCGGTATGAGCGCTCGCAATGCGAACATGGCCTCCTCCATCAATAACTTCCTAGACGCGATGACGATCAATGATTGTGCGGCCAAGCGCGTCGGAGGGTCGTTAGGCTGAGGGTGGAGTTCTTTTGCCATCACTACACTGACTGCATGAACCGCTTGATCACCAAGGCTGTGGATGCTTGGGAGTCAAGGATCTTGAAGTTTTTGCTAAGCCTGCGTATTGGTCTGAATGGTCTCTGCCGCGGGTTGTCCACAGATTCCTCATCATGGTCTCTGCATTGAGCCCTACAGTCCGCCTGAGAAGCCTGAAGCTAGGAGGTTGTAGTCATTCCACATTGCAGGGTTCCGCGCTCTCACCAAAATGACACTTGCAAGACATGCAGAGTCACCCCAAAGCATCCTATGAAGCTGTGTTCAACTCATGCCCCAGTTGCAAGTGCTACACCTCAAGTCATGCAGTGGGTGATCAGGGCGTTCTAGTTATCGACGCCCCAGGTCAGGGATCAAGCAGCTTATCGTGGAGTTTTGCAGCGTCATTGCGCTATACTCTCTTGGATGCTTGAGAGCCATAGCTATCAGGGAGACTTGGTGAGGTACAGGCGTTGCTCCTCTCACACTTATGCACATCGAACCTTAACTTACGCATGGTTACAATCGTTCACGTACCATATGTTTAGTCGGGACTTGAACATCGAGCAGTTTCTTGGATTCACCCAAACCATAACCAAACTGGTTCTACGATCATGGATAGTGGGAGATGGTTTGTGCCCATCTTGTCCTCATTGTTGCTGCCTAACCGTCAGAAGGCTCTTAATTGCTGATGTGCTTCATCATGGGATGTCTCTTGGCCTCGCCTCCTACTTGAAGCAGCACATGCCTGGAGTCTCTCACATCCATATTACCCCTTGGGATGATGAGCATTGTGATGAAATCATTTGGGGAACCATCCACTTTGCAGCATGAAAGCTAAAGGAGTTGATTATGGTTGGTTTCGAAAGGGAACAGAAAGACAGATTTACTTTGTTAATTTTGGTAATGGAAGTATCAACAGCATTGCAGCTCGTTGCTCTATTAGATATGGGCGTGTTCAAGAAATGGGGGTTGGGACTGGGAAATTGTGACGCAGAACACCATTGGAGTGATGAGGAGAAAGCCCAAATTTTGACCAGTTTGCCGACAGAGATTCTGCTCAACAACTCCAGTTCAAGTAGTTATAGAGTAATTGTTATGTTCGTGTGTTGTATACATAGGCCTTTAAGTTATTACCGCATGCATTATGATATTTAATTTATATTCTGTTGTAATTTTATAAAGTTCTTTTTGCAAAACTCTGTTGTTGTTTTTTTAAAATTGATGCTTGTATGGATGTTCTTGTGTACTTAAGTGGAGCCTTCTCTACTCTTTCTCCCCATCGGAATTGGTGCTACTGCTGTTGCTTATTCTTCACAAATCATGGTTAACATAAGGAAATCATGTCAGTATAAATCAGCTAGGGGACATAGAGACATAAGTTTCACGAGATGATGAGTGTTCATAGATTCTGATGACAATGGGATCGATGTCTCACCGAGTCCCGGTAATGATTTTTGTTGCAGAAGGAGATGTGCCGTCTCACCTAGTCACCTATATATTTTGTTGGCAGAAGGAGATGTGCCTTGGTAGTAAACGACTTCCGTGTACAGGATATTCATTAGTCTTAGAGAAGGCTTCATGTACAAGGATATTGATTAGAGAAGGCGAGTAAAGCGGATTTGGAGCAGAGAGAATCCTTTAAAAATAAAATCAAAACTAACTAATGTGCAATCAATACATTGTTATAGTTTGGTTTTTCATTCTAGACCACTTCAACTTGGTCCATCGAACGGCAAACCCCCTGCCTGATCTGCTCCTGCACGGCGAGCTTCTCCTCGTCGCTCCAGGTACATTTATAGCTTACCATGTCTCATTCACCGGGTCCTCTGTCGTCAACACGTCCATGCTTGATCAGAACAACATGGCGCGCAACGTCATGGATGCTTCCATGATGTACCTCACAAACTGAACCTGTCTTTCTTGCTCGGAGAACCGATGGCCACTAGCTCGCGCCATGGATGCTTCCATGATACTTCACAAACTGAACCTGTCTTTCTTTCTTGCTCTGAGAACCGATGGCCACCACCTCCTCCAGATGACAATGCAGTGTTCTTGAGGGCTCCGGCTGCCACAGTATCTCCAACCTCTGACGAACCGCCGGCTCATCATTGTCATCGTAATGCTAGGAGAAGTGGAGATGAAGGCTCTCAAGCGATAGCGCCTCATCGACGAGGACGCGGATCGTGTGGATCCCAACATGTCAGCGACGAGCAGCCTCCTCAGGCTGGGCTTAGGCTGGGCATCTCTAAGAAAAAACTCTCCAACACGACCCACATCTGAGGTCTGGTGAGCCGCAACACGAGATCCGTCACGTTAATGGCGGCCTTGCAGAAATAGCCCGAGCGTGGACAGCACGCCTCACGCTTCTGCCTTCTCAACAATTTGGCCGCAACCTATCCCTTCCTGTTGGCCGATGTGGAAGGCGAGGTGGCGTGCGAGAGACATGGCGTGGCGTTAGGGTAGAGCTCCACGCGGTTCCGGACATTGACGAGCATCTCGAGCTTGGGGAGATCATAGAAACATGCCGTCGTCCAGGACAAGCTCTCGAAGATCTGACAATGGCGCGTCGATTACAATCTCGTAGTTGCTGCATTGGCAGGAGACGAGGTGCAGTCCTTGGAGCGACGGGCAACCGGCCACCGCGCACTAGTAGACGGCCGCTGGCGTCGGGCGGGGCAAGTCTCGCAGAACCAGCGTGGTGAGCGCGTCGAAGCCTAGGAGATTTGGGGTCGGCATTTGGTAAGCTTGAGGGTTTTTAGCCGGGAGTGTGGGGATCGTCGCTGATGCGACGCCGGAGAATTTGTAGGAAAAGCTCCATCGGCCCTGACGACGACGTCACGGAGAGCAGCGGTCGACCTCGGGTGTTCGACGCCCCATGCGTCGACGGCCGTGGTGATCAAGCCGGTGACGGAGTTCGTGGTGTTGGTGTCGATAAACTCCACCCTGAGCCTATCGATGCTCCGGCGCGTCGACGGCGACGAGATCTCATTCATCCAGGCGGCATGGTGCTGCAAGGCGCGGCGCTCGTACCGGTTGATGACGATTGACGGATGTCCGTACTTCTTGCGTAGTCGTTATACCAGAACGATCTCATGGCCTCGTCACGGCGGCGAAGTTGAAGGTAGTAGCCGCGCGGCAATATGTCGGCGACAGGCTGCGCAGATCGCCCGCGAGGCCGGCCCAGCGCTTGCCCAAAGCGCGGCGGTGCCCAAGCGCCGTGTAGCTGTCGAACGCGGCGCAAGTTAGGCGGAGCAGATTCGTCTGAGAACTCTCTCAGGTGGTCCTCGCCGGAGGTAGCCTCCCTGGCCATCTCGTGCCGGCTGGAACAAGGACGATGGATCGAGCAGTGTGGCTCGCCGGCTCGCCCCATGTACCGCGCGGGGGCGGCGGCCATTTCGAGGTCCTACTCGGCGCTGGCGGAAGCAGGTAATCGCGCTGATTTCCTCCACCTACTCCTTCCCATCTGAAGCATCTCTTTGGCGCGCTAATGGGGACTCTTGGCTTTGAGGCAGTGGCGCGCGCGCGGCGGCGGCGGGCGGCGCGGCGAGCAGCGATTGTGGGCGCGTGAATATGCGGCGAAGGAGGTGGCGTTCGGCGTCGGGGCCCGCGCCGCCATGCTGCAGGGCGTCAACGACCTCGCCGATGCCGTCAGGTCACCAATGGGCCCCAAGGTTCGTGCTTTCTGACAGACTCCGAGCTGTGTGGATTGGTTTGGGAGAGTGATGCAGCGATCGGGCTGGATCTAGTGGAAACGCTAGATTATCACGCTCGATTTATAGACTGAAGTGGTTGTGCTTGCCGCTGCTTGTAGGGGCGCAATGTGTGATTGAGAGATCCCAAGAGCTCCCACAGTCACAAGGATGGAGTCACTGTGCAAAAGCATTGAGTTCGAGGACAGTGCTAAGAATGCTGGTGCAAACCTGGAGACAGCAAGTTGCTGAAGCTACTAAGGTCGCAGGAGATGGTAAGGACAAAATTATCGAAATTCCTTTAACTTAAGTAGCCATTATGAACTATCTATATCGTATGAGCATAGCGTCCATTTGTATTTCTTAGCTTAACTCCATGCCAACAACATATTGTAATCTGTCTTTTCCATATGTTTTTGGTTATTATATCCTTTTTGTCAACTAGTAATTTTTTGAATGTTGTCAGGTATATGTAAATTCTGATTTTGGAGTGAATCAAAAATATGTAGTATGAACTTCAATTGAGTGTTATGCGGGGGCAGTGCAGGTTCACTCATCGCTGGATAATATCATTATATTTCTGATATGTGTGGTTTTCATGTTCTGGTTATTTTATTGCCTCAAGCTCAAACACTATTAACCTTAAGAATAGCATAAGTTAAGTGCTAGCATGAACGGAATATAAGTGGAACGGAGGCCCTTTCCACGCCTAGCATACCTTCTCAACCGAGCAGCCGTCCAAGCCCATTGGCTTCCTCACCACTTTTGAAAGCTCTTGGTATGCCACGGATTTATTGAACTTCGTGTTTTTGGTTGCCTGTGCTACCCCAATCTCTCCGCCACCGTCCTCACAAGCTTGCACCATCATTCCACCGGGCGGCTCGTGGGCGCAAGACGACTTTGCAGTCCTCACTGCCTCTCTGCTCCATTCATCCGACGTCTCTCGACCTCATGCGATCTCGGAACAACAGCAATTGGCGCGTGCTTTGTGGGATGCCGCCAAGCATATGTTTCGCAACAACCAACGAAACTAGCATCATTCTACCAAGAAATAGAATTCCCGGAGCCCTCAAACCAAGGAGACATGTTGTGATGGAGTACTGCCGGCGTCTCAAGAACCTCGCCGACCATCGTTGTGGGACCTTGGCAAGCCATACTCCAATCGCACGCTGGTCCTCAACTTGATCTGGGGCGGCTCTCAGCTCTTGTTTTCTCCAACGGGGGTTTCCGTTTCGCCATGTTCGCCACCTGCCCGCTCGGCTCTCCTCCTTGCCGAAGATGCGTCATCTGTGGCGCTCCTTCGACAATGAGCACCACCTTTTTCGTCACGCCACGCCGCAGTCAAGGGACCTCCAATTCCAGAGGGCAAGAACGGCGGCTAAGGACAAGGGCAAAAGGAAGAAAGGGGCGGCAATGGTGGCTCTGGATCGTAGTGGTCAGGATACTCGGATCTATTCAGACTCACCGTTCATCAAGTATTAGGCTACGTCTGCTTAGCCATTTCTCAAATTCTTTTTCGTAAGTCTTTTTCTCTGTCCGATTTTAACTTGTCCAAGCAGGCAAGAGGTAGTGAACGAATTCACAATCACTCCACGTCCGACTCCACCCATGCAATGCTATGCTGTTGGCGGACGAATCAGGCGTTTGGATTAGCGGCCTCGGTGAACTGGGGGCAGGCAAGGCAAGTTTTCCAAACCAACAGCTGCTCAATGGTGATAGCCAGTAAAAAAGTCGCCTTGTAGCAGAACCATCCCTCAGCCGCGTGGCATCACGCAGGTGGCAACGTCCATTGGAACCACTCGGTAAGCAAAATTTTGCCAACCGCGACGTGACACAATCCTATGATCTATTCATGCGCAACCGGACGACACAAGTCGCGAGCAATATTCTGTTCGCGATTCCGCGCCGTCGATCGTGTGCATACGGTATCTTGGCTGGGAGATGTAGCCACTGTCGTAACGCCGATAATGCTTTCTTGGCTGCAATTAGGTGGCACGTCAAGTCTATCTCGAGACGTCGATCTGTGTCTCCACGAGAGGACAAGCGTCGGCCTTGGCCTGTATTTGATATATTCCAAATACTGCTTTCAGGTTTTCTCGGGTGGTTCAGCTATAATCTGTGCTGGCACTGTATTTCTTCTTCTGTCACTCAAGCTGGCTGGTAACTTGTGTTGAACTGCAACTCAAGCTGTGGATATTCTCTTTTAAAAGCTAGCTACACATCGAAATCAGAGTGGCAGTTCTTGGTGTTAGGTCTGCGGGGCTTGCCTCTCATTAAATTAACCTCAGAGAATTACTACGATGCTTGGGTCTAAGTTGTTTAGTTTTTCTACTCTTAACCAGGCACGGTAATAGCCAGATTAACTCATTTTTTTATGCAAATCGATTTGTCTAGAGTCTTGAAGCTCTAAACGATTTACATAAATAAACAATTAGCAGATCTGCTCTTTTCGTTGAGTAGGTTTTGGAGCCGTCAAGTTGCGATTACTTTCAGTGACACCTAGTGCAGCTTAGCTCCACCTGTATCCATTCATTCTTTCCAAGTTTCTAATCGAGGTTAAGAAACTACTATTCTTAGTGGCAGGATTTGCAGCGTATGCATGAATAAAGCCAAGAAAAGCTTCTACCTAAAGGAGAAGCAAAGTTGCTTGCTGGAAGTTTTTTTCCTCTGCAACACAGAATTGAGTTGATTCTAGAGGCGCTATGTCTGGGACATTATGACTCACGGTTGTCAACCATTGAGTGAGGGCAATAGATGATCAACTGCAAGTTCAGTAAGCCAGTATGGCATACGGGTTTTGGGATTATACAATTTTTACGGCAGCCGCAATCTGAAACCCATCAATCAGATGGCTTTCAACTTCCGATGGCCTCTTGGACTGGGTTGGCGAGGGAGGCGCATCTATAAATCTTCCAGTGGTCTGGCACAAAATGATCAACAAATGTAAACTAAGATGACTAAGTAACAGAGTTTTATGTAGACAACAAGTCCAGTTCCTGAATTGATTCTAATGTGATAGTTCTAAGGGGGCGTATTCCAGAATGTAAACATTTTTAGGAGCAGCCAAGAATTACATAACACTGTCAACTCAGCAAAATTGGCCATTAACAATAAGTTTGAATTGCACTTCCTTTTGATACTGGATGATCTGAACACAACTGAAAGCGTTTTTTTTTTTTTTTTTTTTTATTTTTTTTTTTGTTTTTTTTTTTTTTTTTTTTTTTTTTTTTTTTTTTTGTTTTTTTTTTTTTTTTTTTTTTTTTTTTTTTTTTTTTTTTTTTTTTATTTTTTTTTTTTTTTCATTATCTTTGTGTTTTATGGTACTTATTAAAGAATCACATTCATAGTATATTTCAAACATATAGTTTCCTGCTGGCATGTTCCTATCCTAGGATGGTATGTGTCCAAATGGTTATGGTTTTTGGATGTAATTCAAAATAGTTGAACTTTATGGTTTATTAAATTTTTGGTTTGTCTCAAACTATGATTTTAGAAGATCAGGCAGTGATGAACACATTATTTAAGTACTATCATCACATTGAGAGATTTAGAACAAACCTTTTCGCTTGTGGTCCTATTTGCTTTGCCTTTCGCGCTCTTCTCTACCTGAGGTTAACATGAAACAAAAAAACACTCCAAAATGTTATTTTTTTTTTAGTATATAGTAGCTGATACCTCTAATCAGTATTTGAAGAGAATTAAGAAGAAAGTACTAAAATGTATTTTTTCATAATGTTATTCTCTTCAAACTCTCAACAGTGATCTAGTGTAACAAAGGGTATATTCGACTCATCTCTATTTTAGCACGCTGCGAACAAACTCTAGTTAGTGTTTATTAGCTAAAGTAGTGGCAACTAATAGTAAATATACACATACTGTTTAGCTGATAATACTTTCAACTTTTAACAACTTAAATCAAGTGGAAAGTTCCAAAATATCCTGCTTCTCACTTTGACGCTTGTCCCGCTCACGTCCCTATTTTGGTTACTTAGTAACATCCCAAGTGAAATTCTTTTGTCCACTTTATGGTGAGGTGCTTATGGATTTTCCCTTGAAATTAATAATTATCACAAGGCATAAAATCTCCGTGTATTGATAAGTGACTCAGTTGTCACTGCTTTGCACTATCTGTTTAAGATTTACTTAAAGTTTTTTTTCTGAGGACGGTGCATTGTAACGAGTGGTTAGGTTTGAGGTGCCAAGAGCTTCTTGGTGCCGGCTCTGTTGTTGGAATCTCTCTTTTTCTCGGATCACAGGTTCTTCTGCTCAGAGCTGCATTTTTTGCTTCTTCGTATTAATAATTTAGATGTAAAAGAGTAGAGAATTGTCATCCTCAGAATCTCCACATTTTATTTTTCGTTTTCCTATTTTGAAAAAAAAAGGGAGTTTCAACTTTTAAGATTACTTTGGCTATTTAGTCTCGTTACATTGCACTTTTATTTTTCCAGAACATTCCAAATGAAGATACTAGAGAAAGAGCTAGTTGCTATAGCTCTTTCTGTGATTTAGGGGGTCCATCTTATGTTATATACCTTAGGTTTGTTGCTTTGGTGCCTTTTCTGTAGAAGGAATTTTCTCTGTTAGCTTTTGAAACTTCAGTTTTCCTCTTTATTTTGCAGCTGTTTACACAAAGGAAAAGAGAGCGATGTATTATGATGTTATAGATAAAGAATACTTGAGAGCAAATATAGGCATATACCATCCAAATCTTCTATATATTTTATCCGCTCAATTGAAAAATGAGTTCATGCTTTTATATACATCTCAAATTCTTCAAATATTACCATTCCAAACTCTTGAAATTTTCCCTTCTGTCAAAATATCCAGAGTTCTGTTGGCTCCAAATCTCCCCATAAGGGTTTGTTTGGTGCAAACAAAAAATCCAGCTCTTAATCCTCCCTAAGGTCGTTTGGTTTCAATTGATGTGATATTAGTTTCAATTTCTCTCATTCCGGAAGGAAATTACATATATTGGAAAATATGGTTTTTGCATGCCATCCAAAAAGATCAGACCAGATTTCACTTAGCTATATACCATTGAACTTCTCGTGGTACAATTTAATGCCATTGAAAGATTGCACTGTTGAGAATTTAGCTAAAGTTGTGACCTTTGAATGGCAACAATCCAAACAATGCCTAATGGGGAACCTATTCGCTGAGGCATGACACCATCCTTCACCCTCTCCCTCGTTCCTCTTTTTCCAGAACGATGCTACCTCCCTTCTCGCCATGGCCGCAGCCTCCAAAACGTGCCCTCCTTCTGCAATCGTAGGCAGCAGTCACCTCCCTCCACAGAATTAGTGCCTCCCCTCTTGCTCACTCCCTTCACTTTCGGAAAGTCAGTAAGATAAACTTCCAGCACAGCAACTTCACTAAGTTCCTTATACAAACTATATAATTTTGACTACAATTACATACCGCTGATATCATTTTAGAGAGCACCTATAGTCAAAATCTGGGCATGCTACCGTGATACCTCATACTCATGGTGTCCTTCTGGATGGCTGTGCTAATGGCGATGGTGTGGACTCTACAAGTGAGGTGCAAGCTTAGTGAAGTTGTAATGCTTGCAGCCAATACCTTGTCATTACATGCCACATATATCCCTATAGAATGCTAAGATGACCAAGCAGCGCTGGCACTCTATCCACAGGAAGGTGTTTGCTAGCGAGACAACTTCCTTGGGGACAACAGTGGCATGCTCTCAGCGGAGAAGAAGGTGGGGAAGAAGGGTGGGTCCAGACACTTGGGGATTGCAGCGGTGTGCTTTCCATGGGGAAGGGACTGGTGTACACATGCAGAAGATTGGTCATGGGCAGCAAACACACTGCAGGGACAATTAGAGTAGGCAGCTTGGAGCAAAGAGAAGGGAGGAAGCAGCTGCAGCTTGATTGGCAACAAGGGAGGCTATGGGCAACATGGAGCAGACAGCGGGGAGGACAAAGTCGAACCATGTCAAAACATCTAGCCTAGTTGTCATTAGGTGGAGTTATGGGAGGCAAGGGAAGGTACTTGAAGGAGATTTGTGAAGTTTGGATAGTATTAAAGTGAACCTAACTATTTCAATTTTCAATGGTATCTAAAGAGGGAATATGATCTATATATACCTAATTTTCTCAAGAAATTAAATCACAATAACCAACATTTATCATCGATTTTGCCCTTTTTTAATGGTATTCTTCAACATGTGCTTCAATAAAACAGTGCATACATTTGGGATGTCAGCCTAAGTGCAACATGTAGATTAAAAGCAGATTGCTAATCGCTACTCTAAGAAATGCTAACTTCGAGAGCAGCATGGCAATCGCAAGCTTCCTAAATGTACCTGCTTCTGCAAGTTAAGCAGTGTAAGTATCTCATTCCGTAGTTCAAGATGTTCGACACAAACTGCTTTCGTCGGGACCTTAGGCTTCAAATTCACCTACAGAGAAACAATGTGTACAATTACATGTATCTATTTATGTTATTAAATTACAAAAGAAAATACAGTGCAAATCAACAACTAAACCAAAAAGGAACTCGAACAACATCAGTTTGGTGCATATCAAGTACAGATTGATGTCAAGAAAACAAACCCCGAGGTCTTGTAAAGTCTGGTCAACCCTTTTGATAACTCTAAGGCCAGCTGAGGCACTTGCTGCTTGGACCATTTGATCAAGTGCTTGGGTTCTCAAATACACTCGAAGCTGTAAGAGAATGTATAGCAAGTCAAAAACATCTAAAAAGAAAAGTGTGCAGAATGATATATAAATTTTCATGTGCTTGATAAGACACCCACAGTTAATGAGAACTAGACCACTTGTGATACAATTAACACAAGGTCTATTTGTGCTGAGTTTAGCACAATCCTAACAGCCATCTCCCATGCAATAAGCAAGATAACTTGCTATTATCTTTGTTTTTCAGGAATAAATGGGACATGTTATAATTGCTCAGAAAGCATATCTTACACTTAGTTTAATAATGACATTCTGACATGGTAAGATAATGGATGGATAGGACAATGTGGTTTCCACAGGATGGGGCAAAAAAAAAATGGTAGCTTTAAATAAAAAGAACAAATGTCTACTGTAACAAACAAAATGTTAACCCATCGGCAGCTCAATACAAGAGACAGAAAGTAATAATCAACAGTTTCAGAGTTACCATTCGCAGCGAAGCAGGTATGGAGCTATTCACTGCTGCAGCTGGAAGTGTAGCAGTTGACGATGGGTGTGCGATGCTCATGGGAGATACACCATCAGCAGAAACCATAGCATTATCAAAGCTTGCCAGTGTTCCCGCCTCCTCAGTATGCTACAGACAAAGCATCAAACACTTAGAGACATGTAAAATCCAGACTACTGACCAGATAGATCAGGCAGACTATATCTCTAGAAACTAACTACCATCAAAATTCAAATACAAAATCATCCCTACATGACAGCAGGCATCTGGGAAAGCCCAAAAGGCTAAATGCTATTTGCTTGAACAGATTACAATCTTAAAGATATCTAATAGTAGACTAGATGATTTGTTGTCTGTTGCTTCACAAAAAAAACTCCCAAAAAACACATGTTGCAAATATAGTACAAACTAGATGATGCCCCGCACTTTGCTGCGGAATACATGGATCAATGTATGTTAAAAATTGAAGAAATTATGGATAGGTATAGGTTGAAACATCATCAAAATGATATGCGGGATGATGATTTGACATGCTTACATGTTAAGCTCTAGAATGTAATAAATTGCAGATGATGTGGCATGCTTGCATGTTGATCTTTAGATGTAATAATTGCTAGTGGGTTGTAACTATATAGAAAGTATTGATTGCTGCCAGAACATTCTGCTCGAGATTACTTTTGTGGTCATATTTATGGAACTAAATGTGCCAATTACTCACTTTGCTAGCTGCGCGAGATTCCATAATGCGTTTTGCTTCTGCTAAAATCTGAAAAGGTAGCACTTCGTAATCAGACAAAATATTGGAATCTAAAGAGCGATAAACTGCATAAGTTAGCTGCTCATAATATCATCATCCGCAAATTTCTCACCTCAGCATCCTTTCGTTCTTGCTGTTTTGTCTGGGAGAGAAGTGCAGATAAAGCACGCTTTCTCTCAGTCTCATGAGCAGCATTGAATGTTTCCTGAGAAGAAAACCCAGTTGGACAAATGTAAGTACAAGGGAAAACATAAGATAACAATTACCTGATTATTCATAGGTTAGATGATCATCACACACCTTCACAAGGGGATTCCCAGCAACTTCATCAAATGACCGAGCTCTAGCAATCAGAAGAGCACGAGTAACTGCAATAATAAAGACAACACTTGTGTAGAGTTCACAAAAGTAAATAGTAATGCACAGGCTGAATTGTTGGGCATAGAATTATATCGAATTTGAAATATAATAATGACAGCTTCAGAAATTAATTGATTATTCCAAATAACAAGCCATGCAATAATCTTACTCTCATAAAAGAAGGGTATGGGTGGGATAATGGGACAATGACCAGAAGATTGCTTACATCAATTTGTGTTGAGTGTAACCTTTTCTTTAGCCCCCCATTATACACATTTTTTTAATGTGTGCAATATTCTGGTTGTCATAACAAAAAAACCCTGGTGGAAAGGAGCTGACAATTTACTAATAGTTCTTGCTTCATATATTGAATTAAAAAACAGATAGAATAACCATAACAAATCACTTGTTGGCTTTTGGCTTTTAACCAAGTAAATTCATGTGTAGAACATTAAAATTTAACAACAGAAGAGACTGGACACTATCTCAGCATAGATATATGTCAAGATATAAGGTACCAGAATAATAACGACTCTTCAAATCTTCCACACTGCGATCGGTTGGAAACCTGTCTGCTATTACTATGAAGCGAAGGTCAAAGCGTTCACATAGTTCAAATAGTTGATCTGTTTCTTCTCTGCTCCATGCCTGAAATGAAAACACCAACTGATCCTTTATAAAAGGGTTTTAAATAAAATTGTTTGCAAACAATATTTTCAAATGAACATGGCAAGCTTGCAAATATTTGAAATGAACGCTCAAGTGCCACATAGCAAACATATAAAGGTGAAATGATAACATAATTATGTAAAATTTTCAAACTTTCCAACCGTGATCAATTGTATTCAAGAGCTCAATGATATCCACAGAAGGGTTATTAGCAATATAAGAGATTTTCAACGAAGAATCATACGTTACATTTATAAAATTTTATTATTGCAACTAGTACCTACAGGATCAGTTAAATACTTCTCATACTCCTCATCAGTGTATTTGAGAATATCCGCCTTCTGTAATAGGAAAGGACAAGCAAAAACTGAGTAAGCACCAATGTAGCATAGGAAAGCCTCTTGCTCAAGGATGTGACCAACACAATATACTTCTTACCTTGTTGTATTTTGCAAAGTGATAGTCACCAGTTGGTGGAGCACCATTTACAACTCTAACCTGAAAAATCAAGAGGGGGAGTTTGTGAGTTAGCTTTTATTTTTAATATATGTATGACATATTACAAATGAATGAGAAACAGACCCAATGGTAAAGTTGAAGGTTGTCAGCCCGTGCAGATGATGTGAAAGGCAGCCACTGCCATGCTACCTGCAGAAATACTTCAAATGGTCAGATTTAGTACAATAAGCTCCATCAAAATGGGAGCACAAAACACCTTGCAGGAATTGCCCATATGACACAATGGAAGTGAATGGATGAAGCAAATTCAATATGCTGATTTGGGTTGACCCCCAACTCGAAACATAAGTTGCACATGAATGAAATCATCATTTCATTTGTCCCAGTTTGGACCCAAGAGCACTGGACTCTTAGTGCCAAATTCCCCATACATATTATAAGTGTGCGAGTAGGTAAACACTCAGCTCGGTTCAGGTGCTACTACAAGAGTTATCCAATTTTCAGCACAAATCCGCTCACCTTCTCCTTCTCAACAGCTGGTCGCCGCTTCAGGTGCGAAGCCTCGATGGTCGGCATGAGTGGCGCCATTCCCACTCCTCCGGTGAGCGCATACACCTGTACCCTCACAGCCATTAGCACCTCAGGAACAACGAGAAATGCGGGGTCGAAGAGTAGGACTTCCGGGGAGGATGGCGGATAGATAGCCCGCGCCCCGTACCTCGCGCGAGACGCCATCGGGCTTCCGCTGCGGCTCCTTGGGCGCCCGCGGCTTCTTCTCCTGGACGGACGGGAAGGCGGTCTTGGGGAGCCCGAGGATGTCCTTCGCGTCCATGCCGCCGGACGGTGGAGGTGCATAGAGGGAGCGGACCTAGGGTTAGGGTTTTGGTCTAGTGCGACATGCCGACATGGAACTTGGAAGGGAGATCGAAGGAGGAGGCGGCCGTGCGTTGCGTCACGCGTCGCGCGAGCTCGCTCGCCTCGGAGGCTCGGACTCGCACGAGATAGAGGGAGAGCCCGAATTATTTTTTATGGGCCTACTTGACTGGGCCGGCCCAACTTCTCACGGATTTTGCTACTCCGACTCCTCGGTACGGCTCTTTCCTGTTTCTGACGAAAGAAGAGGAGGCTTGTCGCAAAACCACATAAAAACCCCTGGCCAGGCCGAGGAGAGGTGGTGCGCGGAACGGACGAGGAGAGGTGGTGCGCGGAGCGGACGAGATCGCGGCGCTCCTGCGAATCTGCGGCGGAACTCCGGTAATGCTCCCTCTCCTTCTCCCTCTAGTAGGCTGGGGATAGGATTCATGCTTGCTGCATTTGCTTGCTTCCGGTTAGTTTGCGCGTAGCTTTGGATCTTCTCGTCGTCCACGAGGTGGAATTCCGCAGGGTGAAGGCCCGTGGCGTACTAGCGTAGAGTCTTCCTGCCGCCGACGCTCCTGCATAAGAGGACGTTGAATGATCGTGTGTGCGTTCGATTGAATTGCTTCCTGGCTTGGGGTGTTGGATATGCGCGGGGCCCTCGCTCCTGGATTCCCGGCCCTGGGGGGTTTGTTCCATGAGCAGGGCGAGAAGGATTGGAGGAGGACGCGACATCGGCTTAACCGACTATGTGACCAACGTTTCTTGATTTCTTTGAGCCATGGCTCACCCTGCGCGTCTCTGAGAAAGGGCACAAACGGTGGCGATCGAAGGTGTTGCCGACGTCGTGGAAGCAGACCCGGAGCCTACTGGGCATGTAGTCGAACACTTCGCGGTTGTTGGTGTCGAGCCGAGCGTAGATTTGATTCAAGGACAATCGGCAGAGTTGATTGTAATTTAACTTTGTAGTTTCTGTTGTATTCCTACTTAATACAATGTTGCATCCTTCTTTTATGTCCCAAGAAAATAAATGCTTGGTTATGCTGCATGCTCCACAAGGTCACCGAAACTGTGTGAATTTGGTCATGTAACAGGGTTGATTCAATGTGGTTTACCGGCTAGATAGCCTGACTTATTATTTGGTTTGTCATCTCAAGTGATTGACTTGTGTTTATTCATATGTTTCCATATTTGCTCTTGACTTGGCCCGGCAAAAATATTTGCTTATGACTTGTTATGCTATATTTTGTGACTGAAGGTAAATAAATGACTAAATGCTAATGCTTCTCTTGCGTAGGGACTGGTTAGAAATGGACAATTCAGCTGAGAGAAAACTTGAGAAGCTCCATTCATTGTGCCTTGTGCTTGGAAAGAACTTTGAGCAATTGACAGAGGAAAAACTTGGTGCACTTTCAGAGAATAATGAATACTCAACAAAGCTTGATTTGCTTTTACAGAGGATGTCCGATCTAAAGAGGTTCAGGATAACTGAGGTTTGTGTCGTTTCATGTTCAACACAAAGTTATGTGGTGGAAGTTACTTTCCTTTTCCTGTTGTGATTTGCTTGGATACATTAATAATCAACAATCGATACCTATCAATCTGGTTTTTCTTACATGTGGCAGGCAAGAAGCCTGGCAACTTGTGTCCTTGAATATTGGAACTTACTCTGTGTTCCTGTTGAAGAACGAAATGGATTCACACACCTTTTTTGTTGGATTGATTCTGTGCCAATGGATTCAATCAATGAACCAAATCAGCTCTCTTCCACTACCATAGGAGCGGTAGGTTTTCTTTGAATTTATAGCTAGACCATTGCGGCAAAATTTTAAGGCACTAACAAAATTGCTACTATATGTGTAGATGATTGATGAATTGGATAGGGTAGAGGGCATTTGCAGAGTCAAACTGTCAGAGAAGATAAGAGTGCTGGATAAATGCAAGAAACTTGCCGGTCTTGATGATCCTAACTCTGCAACTCATCAATTGATTGGAGAAGGTAAAAAATAGATAAATTGTTGAATTTATGTCTAATATTTTGCATGTTGTGTACCAAATAGATGCATTTGTTTGCAGATGATGAAGATGAAGACGTTGTAAAAAATCTGAGAAGTGTCAAAAGTCAAATTAAGGAAATGAAGGAGGCAATTTCAAGTAGAGGTGGCATTGTTACTGTGGCGCCTCCCGACTAGGTGGAAGGCCACCATGTGCATAAGGCACCCGATCCCAGGATCAGTAGTCGGGTACGCACAACAATGATACAACACAGAGTTACAATAATACATAAACAGAATACTTACATATATGTACAAGGAGATCCATCCAGGACAGACCCGGAATGGGCAAAAATAATCAACAGGTAAACTAAACGAAACAGCAGAACAGGGGCGGAAGCTGGACAAAACTACTCCACAGGCACGGTAGGGAACTAGGCTCGAAACCTTCAGAAGTCTTCGTAGTCGGCCTGGTCTTGGAGGAACTCGGCAGCAGTCGGATCTTCGTCTCCATCTCCAAAACCACTATACATATATATAAAACAGGTGAGTACTTTCGTACTCAGCAAGCCGGAAATGATGCCATGTCCGGTCAGACAGAAAGGCTAAAGGTTTAATTGCGAAAATTGCCTTTAGAAACTCTTTTTCTTTGCAAACACTAGTGAGCTTAAATTTTTTGTTGTCGGACAGAGGCTCACGCCTCTATCCATTCCGCAAGTTTGCTTTTCAACAACTCGCCACTTAATGAATCAAGCATAAACATATACGTTCTTATCTTTTACTTCGTATTTGCTGGTCCAATGTACTTCCCGAGTAGCTACAAACCACTCGTTGACCCTGAGACTCGGCTACAACCAATCTCAGCTGTGGCACTTGATGCCCGCTACACTGGCTACAACCAGCTAGCTAGTCGGCCGCCCTGGCTACAACCCGGGGGCTCATCATCGCTGCCCTGGCTACAACCCGGGAGCATGATCATGGCACTAAATGCCGCTAGGCTGGCTACAACCAGCTAGCTAAAACACTGCTGCCTGGCTACAACCCGGGAGCGTGCTCATCACCGTCTTCTGGCTACAACCCGAAGACTGATTTGCCGCCTGGCTACAACCGGGGGGCTTAAACTTTGCTGCCCTGGCTACAAACCCGGGAGCATGATCTTCATTCCTGTTTACTTTTCATACACTTGTTATGGTGCTTAACACCCCGGACCACACAGATCCGTTTCTGGCCACACAGGCCTTCCGTTTACCTCACTCGGCAAACTCTGGTCACGGTTCCCTTTCCATCAAACACTTTCACAAATCACTGGCAAACAAATCTACGCTATGGGAATCACCTTGCATCGCCTTAACCGTGGGCACGGCTGTTTCGAACAGTTCTGCTAAACTCTGCAGAGGGTGTGCGCTTTCCCCATCCGACACGAAAATTACACCGAGTACTGGCCTGTACCCAGAAATTCGTGACAAGGCCATTTCCAAAGCCAGTCTAGAGTCATCCAATGCCAGCCGAAAGATCCACACAGGATTCAGTGGTCGGCACTGAACTTCCCTAAACCTACTATTTACTCGGCCAGGGGCATCCCATAATACCCGTCTGGTCGCACTGTAAGATGCTCGGATGGAATTCCAAAAGGAAACGGTCCTTAATGATGATACTTAGCCAAGCCACACAGGCACTGTCTCTGTATATCAAGATTTTCACAACTTTATTGTTTCACAAACACGCCGATACACGGAGTACCGGGTTTTCAATCAGTTTAGTAAAACCCAATGTTTTTCCCAACGACAAACAACGTTGCAGGGCTAAGCCATTCTACTCGGCATCGTATCCTCAGATAGGATGCTAGCGTGCCATTTATGGGGCTCTTCAAGGGCGAAATATAACAACATCCTACCAGATAAGTGTTACTACTGGGTAGGTCCATCGGTTGCGCTTGCAAAACCGAGGCCAACAGTTTAAAAAGGTGTAAACTAAGCATGCATATATTTTCCAAGCAACATAATTTTGCATATATGGGAAACAATATGATCAAAGAGGCTTGCCTTGTTCAAAGGAGGGGTCTTCTTCGGCGAAGGCGGCTTCTGGATCGTCCACCGGTTCAGGCTCTGAACAAGCAGAAAGGAAACACTGATAAGCAGGAGAAGTAAAACATCAAGAAAAAGATCAAGAAGTAGTCGGCTGCAGAAAAGGGGGCAGTCGGCTGAACCAGGCTTGCGAACCAGGCGACAGAGCTCCAAAGCTTGAGAGAAGAACAAGAACTCAGCAGAGCTGGAGCTGGCCGGTTTGCAAAACAAAGAAAGAAGGGGCACGGTTGGCCATATATATAGCCGACGTGCAAGGTTGAGGCACGGTGGAGCTGGGCAACGGGTGGAGCAAGGAAGTCAAGATGAACTGACAGGGATATGACAGGAAGTGACTTTGGAGTCCAACTGGTCAGAGGAGTTGGCAGGCACTGTAGCTGCGACGAGACATTAAGGTCAAGGCTAGGACAGGTTGGAGAAATCTCACTGACCGGGCTTCGGACTAACCACTGGTCCGAGCGATGCTGCAGGTTATTGTCCATCGGTCCAAGTGGTGCTGAGGGTAGGTGAAGACTGGTTCTTCTCCACTTCGGTAGTCGGCGTCCAACGGCGGGTGCAACTCGGGGGACAAGGAAACAACAGGTCTCAACAAGGTAGTCGGCCACTTCACAGTGCTTACTCGGCAGCAAGGAGGTCCGAGTAAAACAAAGGAAAGGGCAGGATGCAAGGACTGAGTAGCAACTCTACTCGGCTCAAGGGAGAAGGTAGTCGGCTGGCCAGGGAGGAAAACTGGGGCACAGCTGACAGGATAGGAGGGGAGCTCGGGAAAACGAAGACTAGCGGGGAAAGAAAAACGGGTCGTTACAGTTACTATGATTGCAATCGTGTTAAATGCTGTCAATGAAGTAAAATGGTATCGGAGTTACAGTGATAGGGCCCAAGCTCTCTCGAACCCAAACCATGATATGCATGAAAGGGTCATAGAAGCCCAAAAATCAGATCAGAATATTATAGGTAAATTAATGCTTGTTGAATTCTCTTTTTATGCAGTAATATTTATGTACAAATGCTGCCGGTGCAGGAATGCTAGATGATCTAGCAGTCAAGGTCACAGCTTGGATGGAGGCAGAACAAAGCCGTTTTAACTACAATGGGGTACTTACCTTCTGCGACATTTCATACTCTGTATTCTTTTCATACCTTCTGCAATATTTCACACTTATGGTGCAACATTCGCAGGTGGACTTGATCCTCACTATCAATACACACAAGCGACAACTCTCTGTATATAACTCTCTTCATAACATTGTTGTTGTTCTGTTAATTTCAATTCCCTGACTTAATTTCAATTCCCTGACCAAGAATGCGGTGTCTATGCTGCAGGAGGCTCCTGAGGTTGAGATGAATTTGCAAGTGCACCAGGCTCCTCAGCCTGTGATGAATCCGCAACCACAACAGATTGAGGCTCAGGCAGAAGGGGTGGACGTTCCATATCTGCCTAACCCAGTCGGTATGAATGTTCCCAGGAGCGCCCGCACACCTCGGGTGCTTGTGGAGCCTCAGCCACCTGCCCCTGCTGAACCTCATCAAGCTGCTCCTGCTGAACCTGATCTGCATCGACCCCTCCTCGCATCTGACTCAAGTGGTTCATCTGAAGATCCTGATGATCCTAATGATCCTGATTATGCCCCGTAGAAGGATCCTTGTCAGTTCTACCCACGAGGGCGATTCACCAGATAGGTAGAGTTTACTACATGTTCATATGGTGTGGATTCATATCTTTAGCTTAGCTGGAAAGACCGTTGAATCTTTGAAAAATACTGATTCAACTGCTGGAAAACGCCGGTGTCTGTATTTTGATCACTGAATGGTGGGACCGGAATTCTTCTGGGAAAACTGAGATCCTCATATGTGATACTTCTGTTTCGTAGTGATATGATATTTTGCCTTGTTCTGATTAATTGTCAGCCTGCAATATGTTGTCGTCTTGTTTTATCTTTTATTTACTTAAGGCATGTTTGGTTCTCTACCCTACCAATATTTTGGTAGTGCCAAATTCAGTTCTAGATTTATAGCAAATAAAGCATGGGCATTACCAACTATTTGAAATCAAACCAAACCTTCACATTTACTATTCAAACTACCAAATGGACACATTGTAGCATCAATCCAAATAGATCCTCAGAGGCGCATGGGTGGAAAAGCTGACACGCATGTTTGACCAGCCGTCTGCACACATCATGCCCTCGGAGGCGCGTGGGTGGAAGCGCTGGTGCACCGAAGAAACACACTCGTGCTAATGCTACGGAGATATTTGGTAATATAAAGCAAATAATCAAAAGGCAGCGATATATGTTTCAATAAGTTTATCATAAAAGCTTAAAAATTTTCGGTCTCAACTCCATGTTCGAACAAGTTCACAAGTATCAAATCTAAATAAACTCCATTCTAGAACCTGTAGCATCGACTCCACAACCAGCTAAATTACCTTACATTCTTGCAATACCACCGTAGCGCGCTGATAGAGTCTCCATCGAAACCACCATCACTACCAACTATCTTAGTAAATCAAGAGCAAACGAACTGATAACGAAGGAAGAGTTCATCTGGATCCTAACACAAGCCATGGTGATATTAGAAAGTACGTCAAATGGCGGCAGTAGCTAAGAGCAGACCAGCCACAGTGAGTGAGCCACCGAACAAATCTTTCATTAAACTAGCTGGGTGTCCGTACGTTACAACGAGAGAAAAAATATGCATCAATTCCAAATCACACCAGATAAAATGATGTTAAATAATCGACGTTTGTTGTAATGAAAACCTTAATATAACAAAATAATTTCACTCTAATTCTAATACCAATACTTGACTTAGTTCAATACTTGATTTAGTTAAAAAATTAACTCGCTCCATGTATCGAGACACTCACGTATAGGCAAGAATAAAAATAATTGGGCAAGGAGGCTAATAGCATTTGCTAATTAGCCTATCTCAAACATAATTGCCTCAATTTATTTTCTTCCTAGCACATCACTGTATCAGCAGCCATGCAGGGTTTGGCAAAAGAGCGTAAGGATTATAAGTGTGTAACTGAAGATTTTGATGCCATTAGAGAGTTACCGCATGTTATGCTCTATTTGGGAAGGTTGATGTCAGCGAACCAATAATGTCTGGTGCTTTCAAGCTTGCGATGAACGTTCACGTATGCCTCCAGATGCACAGGCCCGATGACGCCGAGAAACAGCTGAGGATCATGCAGCAGCTCGACGAAGACCACACACTGACGCAGCTCACAAACGCATGGGTTGACCTTGCCATGGTAGGCACGTAATCATCTTGTTACAGGTTGTGACTTGATAGTTGTTTATGACGATAAAAGAGGCAGGAGAGAAGTACTTACCGTCGCTTCCGATTCTATATCAGGGAGGGCCCAAGATCCAAGAAGTGCACCTCATCTTCCAGGACTTGTCAGAGAAGTACCCAACAACTTGCATGATTCTTAATGGTAAAGCGTTGTGCTTGATGCCCACGAGCAACTTTGAAGATGCAGAGGGTTTGCTGCTGGAATCACTGAACAAGGTCAGTTCTAATGATGTTGCTTGCCCATCTGAGCATTTGCTTTAGATAATCTGTTTCTCAAACAGAGTATGGTGCTTAACAAAATGATCAAACTGTTCAGGATGCTAAGGATGCAGAAACTTTAGCTAACCTCATTGTGTGCAGTCTGAACCTGGGAAAGTCTGCATCCCGCTACCTGAAGTAAGTGGGTTCTACACTCTTATATTTTCACTTCGAAGTCCATTTTCCTAATGCTTTGTTTTATTTCTGCCTGATAAGTTATGACATGAGAGCGCTAAATGTTATATTTTTGTACATTTTGAGTGCTTAATCTGAACTGTAATTCTGATTGCTATTGCAGCCAACTGAAGCTAGCACACCCAGACCATATGTGGGTTAAGCGAATGTCCTCTGCTGAAGACAGCTTTGAAAGAGCTTGCCCAAGCGATATCATGATTTTTGCAGTACTATTACTTACTTTTATGTAGTATAAACCAAAGCAATGCAACACTGTGATCTTGTCGTGGCCTAATCAGCTAATGCTTACAGTAGCAGTTCATGGACAATCAACACAAGTACTACACTTGTCAGTAAACTGATATGGTAGTATCTTATCTGAAATAAAATTTTCTCTTGAGGCACTGGCAACAGATGCGTTAGCTATTGAAGGAGCTTTTGTTAAACTAAGAATAACTTCGGGAATAAATGTAGACGTACAAACAACAGGGTGTTTTCCAGACAAGACTGCATGTGAAATATGAATCTTTTAGACAATGAGTGAAATATGAATCTAACATGTGACAGTGACACTATACCAACAAGACAACGGTTCAAGGCAAGATTCAGAAAAGCTTTTGATTCCTTACGCTTGTTGCTGAGCTAGTTGGTCTGGAAAGAAAGGAATGCACGTGTCTTTGAACAGCGGCATAAGTCCCCAACGCAGTTGTTTAGAGAAATCCTAGGCGAGATTCTGACTTGACGGGAGGAAGGTTTGTTCAAGAGCCTAGATGACTAGCCGATAGTGGTGGCTGATAGCTGGTTTCGACAGCGTCCTGTCGAGATCAAAACATGTTGTAACCTTTGAACTTTGTTTTTCCCCTAATATCTTAATACAATCGGTTGGCCTGTCTTCGGCCAACCCGGCCAAAATAATATACTAAATCTGTCATGACAATTCAGGTTATGCAACTGTCACATCTCATCAACAGCCATGTAGGTAATTCAGGTTAAACATCTTCTTGCCTTGGCCTACTTCAATGGACAACTCAGGAGGCTCTACATTAGAATCGTGTGCAAGCAATATCTGATAGATCTCGAACCCGTATATTGCTAATGGCATGCTTCTCAAATTACTTTTTACAGCTCAATGCTTTTTGTGTATTCCATTTTCCTTGTTTGTCACATACATTATCAGCTAATTGCGAGTTCTTAGCAACTGGATCATGACTATCAACTTGCATCATTTGTTTACATGACAGGTGAAAATAAAGGCCTTGGACACATGTTTTTGACATATTGCTTCTACAGGTTTTCAGCAATAGCAGTATATGACTTACATGTTAATTTTCAGAACCTTTGACTGCTCAAATAGATGATGTTGCATCCCAATTAATTCTACATGTTTGCCTCTATGAATCATATACATGTTTAAAACCTATTGTTCAAGAAAATTCTACTACAACAGAATATGCATGATAGCATTAAAGGCCATAGGAGAACTGGTAAGTAACCTTATAAATTGAATAATCCAACCCTCTCTGGATCGCTCCAATAACTGAAGAACAACATGCAACATTGTTAATTATACTTGTCCTTTAACCCCCTTTTCTGCCTATTATCTATGATTCCAATCCTGAAAATAAATTAAGATTGGCATTTTGCTTCATTATATTACGTTTAAACACAGAATCATATTCAGTTATAAACACAACTCATATGTACACTTTGTAAGTCAATCTCAAATTATCAGAAGCATACTTCATGAAGATGCAGGACGATCTATCAAATGAACGACATTTCAAAATTGGCAGGCAAGTGGTTCATTAGGAATTGAGGCACTAGCTACAGATGGATCCCAAACTCACCTTAGCACCAGTAGCAGAGGAGGCCAATCAGTGTTTATGCCATGCAATTGAATGAGGAGTCACCATTTGTCTTTAAAATACTTTACCAAAGGTTGAAATGCCCACATGAACCCTTTGCTTTAACTGAGAGAACAGCAGCAACTCAGATAGAGCACTTCTTTCCGCAAGTACTTCAGATAACTCATTTATCTATTCTCTTTTATAGACCCTTGTACGCAGAGAAAATTGTGCAAATATCAAGATCACGGGTCTCCACAACTAAAATAGTGGTTAGTTGAGTCATAGTTAATCTTATTATTATGGTAGAAAGAGTTCACATAAAACTCCAACCAGCGATGTTTATAAACAAAAGAATCTAGTTATTCATGACTATATTAAAAACAATATTCAAGAGATTTTCGATGATAATAGGGAACCCAAATTTCCACTAAATTTATACCTTTCATGGTAAAAGATATCAAGAAAATTAATAAAGATTTTCTACCCATGAATCTATAAATTAAATATGGAACAGAACCACCTCAGTGAAGATATAGTGTGAAAAATCCTCAAATGCCATTAGTCATTAGGAATTGGCAATTCTTGCGCTATAGCTCTTGATCTCCTAATATATGCATATTTAATGTACTTCTTCTAATTGTCTAATTAACATAGATAGATGTTTTGCTGTGCTTAGTTATCGTTTTTTATATAAAAAAAGGCAGAAGCTTTTGCTTATTGTACTAATAAAGAGGGCACTAACATAAGTTTACAGCAAGAGATCCCCCTTGCTTCTCTTCTTTGATCTAGGCAATGAGCATGGTTGGCTCCATAGATACCTTTTTGCTTAAACACTCTAGCAGTTGTGCTTAGAAGTCACTTTTATTGACTCTCTTTCTCCCTCCTGATCTCTGTCCTTTTTATTTTTTTAAAGGCTTATTTTGTTCAAGACGGTTAATAAGATGATGAAACCAAGATAGTAGTTGAGGCAGAACAGGAAAAAAAATATCCATGCATGCCTTCTACTATATATCTGGAAAAGGTGTTGCAAAAGCCTTGTGTTGAGGAGTGGGACCTTAATTACCTTCACTTCCAGCAATTGGAATATCAATATTAGACATGTCTTATGGTAGTTAGGAGGAGGAATTCTTTTATTATTCTAGTCTTTAATTGTTCAAGCGGACGTAGAGATCAAAATACATATCCAGTACAAAGCCCAGACACTAAATAAACAATGTCAAGTGGCGACCTCGAGGTACAACAGAGAACCAGAAACTGCGGCGTCTACACTTCATACGCAAAAGAAAAATAGCTTTACTCTAAGAAAATGCATAAGAACAGTAGAAATAAAGCACATAAATGGGTTCTAGGCATTTTAAGAAAAAATTAGAGACTTGAACGGGTCAATTCCGAGTTCGAACGGTTGAGATACGACTGTTTGAAGTTTATATGAAATTTAAATTGAGAT
This sequence comes from Oryza meyeriana var. granulata, assembly GCA_003991445.1. NCBI lineage: Eukaryota > Viridiplantae > Streptophyta > Magnoliopsida > Poales > Poaceae > Oryza > Oryza meyeriana. Next base: position 75,957 of record RYFJ01001806.1, read on the forward strand.
TTAGCATTTTCTTGAATTATTTTTCTTAAGAAAATCTATTTTATTGCGTCAGCGCCGGGGAGAGAGAAATCAACACCGACAGCTGGGCCCCACTGATCAGTGCCTATTGGTGGTTGACAGGCGGGCCCCGCTGCATGGCCACGAGCGAGGTGCTGACGCGACTGCCACGTGGCAGCCACGTTGGCACGGCCCTGGCTGGTTGGGCAGGCATCGGCCGCGCCCCGATGGTCATTGTCGGGCACCGTAGGAGCGACGGAGGAGGCTAAGAAGGGGCAGGATGGCAAGAGAGCGGGGAGGCGAACCTCACCTAGACGGGAACGACGACAAACGGCGACCGGAGGCGAGGAAGAAGCGGCGACGAGCTTTGGGTAGACAACGTCGGCGGTGTTCCAGTGGGCTTCGGCGGATGGGAGACGATGGCCGGGGTCGGGGAGGTCATTGCTGAAAGTGCATCTAGCCCCTAAGTGGGTTTTGATGGATTAATGACAAACCGGTTAAGAGACTAATGAGTTTACCGAGAAATATGCAGAGATTAGTCCTAGGTTGCTTGGTGTGGTGCATGGAAGTTACACTCTAAAAATAGTTTAATAAAGAATACCTGTGAAACTATTTTTTTAGAAATTATTTAAAAGCTTAAAGGAGAGGTTAATAAAAATCTCTAATAAATTTCAATGTAAAAATGATCCAAAAATAATTTTATTAAATACTTATTTAATTCTTGTAGTCCCTGGATTTTTCTGGGAATTATTTGAGCTAAGGAAGTATTTTTAGTAAATAGAAAACCAAATTAGTGAATAAATAAATTGAAAAAGGTTTTTAAATCTCTCCCCGGGGCCATGGGCCGATTGCGGCCCATCACTCCCTCCTCTCTCTCCTTCCCCGTCCGTAGCCCAGCTCGGCCCGCTCGCTCTCCCTCTTTCTTTCCCTCGCCGACAGGTGGACCCCACTGTCGGGGTCGTCTTCAACCCCGAGCCGAGTCTGAGCCGGAGCCGCCGCCGCCATCCGCGCAAGATCCGGCCGCCCCACGGGAGATCTCTTCAAATTGATTGAGGGGAAACCCTTCCACTTATCTCCGCCACCAATCCCCTCCAAATCCGGAGCAAAACCGTTAAGATTTGAGCCCGAACTTAAGCTTTTCTCGAAGTCTGCCGCCGCCCGGGTTTGCCGCCGCAATAGACGCCCCGTCCGCCTCGGACTCCCCCTCCAGACCACCCTATAAGTACCTCCGCCCTTCCCCTCGCGCGCCGTCGCCCTAGCCCTAGCCCTAAGCGCCCCGGAGAGCCCAAGCCACGGTAGGATCCCACCGTCGCGGCCACCGCCGAGTCCAGCCAAGCCGCGCCGTCGCTCGGGACGCCGTCGCCCCTCGCTGTTTGCCCTGTCGGGTTCGCCTGCACTAGTTGCACCCCATGCGCCGCTCCAAAGTCGCTCCTCGCCGTCGAAACGCCGTTGCCGCCGAGCACCTGAAGGACACTGCCGCTCTTTCTCGTCGTCGGAGATCCATCCGCCGTCGTCCGTCGTCATGCGACCGTGAGGTGAGATCGCCTCGCCGTTCTCGTTCGTTTGGTGTAGGTCACCGCCGCTGCCGTGCCTTAGATCACCGGCAAGCGTCGCTGCCGAGCCACCGTCGTCGCCATAGCCCCGCGCCGTCGCCCACTCCCTTCCGTGGCCGCCAGATCGGCGCCAGGTGTTGCCCATCCGTGCGTCGGCCTCGGGTTAAATCCGAGGCATTGGATCCTCATCCAAGCCATCCTAGCCGTCGGAACCCGTGGATCAAAGCTGTGGACCCGGTCTACGGTGGACCACTCTCAGATGACGCAATAAATCCCTTTTTCCTTTTCAAAATTAATTCATTATTGCGTGATTAATACTTTAATATTTCCTGTAAATGGTTTTAATCAGTTTAAACTTCCAAAAACCATAACTAATTCATACGAACTCGGATTGAGGTCATTCAAGTCTTTAAATTCTTTAAAAATCAAGATCTATCCATTAAAAATATCCACATATGTTGTTGTTATATGCTTATATACTGTTTTTGCTTGTTTTGTTATTTGTATATAGTTTTCGATGTTCCGAAAGATTCAATTTATGCCGAGGAGGGTTTGGAAGACTTTGCGGAGCAGCAAGGCAAGTCACACAGATCCACAACCCTTTGAGCATGTTGATCCTATGATTTAAATCTCTATTTTCATTCAAAGGTGCATTTATTTTATAATGACATCGGGAATAGAAACCCTGATCCTTGTTTATAGCCCGTTGTCTTGATAACCTGCCTTGGTACCTATGGAACTAATATGACTAGCTAGCTGGAGTACTGGTTATCTAGAATAATTCTAGGCTACTTAGCCTTGCTTAGAAATTGTAGTATCACATAAAGGTTGTTAATCACATATGATTTCACATGAAATGATGATGGTTCTATTCACGACGGAGGTCGTGTGAGGATGATTCTTAATAGGCAACTGAAACTTGAATAATTGATGGGTCGTGAGCACCTGGTTAGTTTTGTTGCTAGCGGTGCTCATGACAGTTAAGGACCGGTTCACGAACTACTGTTGTGAAGTATTTACCGTACTAACCACAAGCCAGTATGGACAACGGTTGGACTTGTAGTTTAGCATGTCCCAGCAGGAGATACCATGTTGTGTTTAGTTGATAGGTGGTAGTATCAATAAATCCACAGTGGCAGTGCCGATAAGACTATATGTTTGGGAGTCAAGAGTTTCTCTAGCCTAGAGGTTGGGCCACCTCTACTAGGGACTTGGCGGGTGGTCATTCTGTTGGGCGTGTTATACGAAGAGTCCTGTCACAACTCCTTTCCGAGGTATCGTGGTGGTACTAAGGTGCATGGTGATATGTTGTGGGGTTGTATCTTATGGGTAAAGTTGTACACATCTGGCTAGAGTAAAAATGTTCGAATAGCTGTGCCCGCGGTTAATGGGCGAGCTGAATGATGTTTTTCGTGATTAGTCCCATTTATTAATTAATGTTCTAGATGTGATATGAGACATTCAGGTTGGGATGGTTTGGGCCTGTGTAGCCAGGTGGGTTGTACAGTGTTGATTTTAATACTGCTTAATTACTCTACTATTTAATTCTCTCTTAAATATTCATTTAAATGCTATTTATACAAATTAGCCCTATATGTCATCCTTGCTATTCTGTGCACTTGCATATTTACTATATGACTTGTTGAGTATTCCATGTACTCACCTTGCAATATCAAATCATCAGAAGAAGAGTACTATAGTGAAGGTGAGGATCTGGAGGTTTAGGCTGGGTTCATATCAAATTTGCCTGCGGAGTGTGGAGACAGCGCTATCACTAGTCAATTCTGTTGCTTAGACTTTTTATTTGATTGAGAGGTTCCATCTATATCTGTAATAATTATATATTCGTCACTCTATTTAATATAGATTTGTACTTTGTTATCAAACTTGTTATTGTGTATCTCGGCTGATTTCTGAACAAGGATTTAATACACATGTAAGCGTTTCGAGTTTTGGATGGAAATTCCGGGCGTGACAATGGAGACCCCCCCACAAAAACATGACGTAAAGCGGCGAAGCGACTCGGAGTTTATTTTTATTTCTTTTGAAATTTCTTTTGAGTCGTAGGAAAGCCATACTATCAAGAGGGGTTGCAAACAGTGTTTCAATACCACTCAAGTGCTTAAGATCCAACTAGCTGAGAGTTCATCACTTTGACACAACACATGCACTTGGGTTGGGCTAGTTTCAGTAATAGAGTCGGAGGCTCCGACCAACCTTCTCGGCCAGAGACTAACTGTTGGCCGGAGGTTTCTATCCCTGGGGTTGGAACATCATGGTCAAAATCTATGAATAACGGCTAAGTGATGTATGCTAAAGCCTATAAAGCCCAAACTTTATTTCTAGCCGTTGCTTGGCCATTTCACTCCCATTCTACTGTCTCCTAGCTTCTCCTAAGGTTTTTTGAGCTCTCCGTACTAGTTCTAGTGTCATCTTTGTGATTCTTGTGAGGATCTAATAGGGAATTGAGTAATTCTTGTTGAGAGAAGGCTAGGAGAATCTTGTGCACTTGAGAAGGACGCGGATCAACTACTTGGAGCTTATTTCTCTTAGAGGGAAACCTCCTAGACGGTTAGGCGTCACCCGCAAGCTTTCTCAAGTTGTGGATTGTCCTGGAAAAAGTTTGTGAAGGCTAACCTCGCCTCCATAAGGAAAAGAGGTAAATTCTAGTGGATACCAAGCTGATCTTCGTGGTCGCTTAGTGAGACAAGGGGTCGATCGAGACCTGGTTCTTTGGAGCACCTCAACAGAGACGTAGGATCTTTGTGATCCGAACTTCGGGAAAAAAATCTTTGTGTCGCCCTTGTGCTTGCTCGTTATTGCTCTATTTTGTCTCTATTCTTTTCTGCATCCATCTCCTACCTTACTATTTGCACTACACTTGATCTCTGTCACTTTATCCTTTATTGAAGTGTCTTGGTAAAGTCAGGATATCAGGGTCGAAATCTCCAGCGTTCTTGGCCGGAACCTCTGGCCAGCCCTCTCGGTCAGCCCGAGAGAGCCAGTCGGCGCCTTCTACCATTTGGGCCGGAGGTTCCTACCAGAATTTTACCCCTGCATTTTGGAGAATTTTTCAGGAACGCATATTCACCCCCCCTCTAGGCGACATCAACGGGCTTTCAGTTGCGATGCCAGAGGTGCAGACGGTGAGGACGGTGGGCGCTCCGGTGCGACGTGAATGGCGGCGGAACGAGGACGGAGACGGCGCGACAGCGTTGGGGACGGCAAGGTGCTAAGGCAACGAGTGTAAAAGAGAAAGGGATCTCGGGGCTTCATTTTTATACTCAAAGGAGAAGACGGAGAGGCGAGGGGAGCTCGACGGCCGGTGTTAATGGCGGCGGTGGAAACGGCCGGGGTTAATCCTCTGATTGAAGGCGATTTAGATTGAAATTGAATGGAAATTGTGAGGGGAAATGATGAGGATGAATGGGTAGTGATTTCTCCTCAATCAATTTGGGATTTGATGGAGCGAGGAGAGTGGATTTGGAGGATTTAGCTGTTAGGGTTCAGGAGAGGAGAGAGATGGACGCCCAATCGAAGGTAGACGATGACCGACAAGCGGGCCCCACCTATCAGCGAGCATATGCGCGGGCGGGGGCAAGCTAGGCTGGCCTAGGTGTAGGTGCGGGGAGGCGGGGGCGAGCGGGCCACCGCGGGTCAACGCATGGAAGGGGAACTGGATTGGGCCAAAAGCGACCCAGTGAGGATTAAGGACTTTCTTTTTAGTTTTTTTTAGAAATTCCTTTGAAGTGTTTTTATTACTTAAAAATTAGTACTTGTGTGCTGAAAATTCCAATAAAAATTGAGAGTGCATTTTAGGACATAGGGAATTTAAGACCCACAAGCCAAATTGAATATTATTGGTGAGGATTTTTAATTGATCAAGGCTCTTTTCATGTTTTAAAATTTCTAGAAAATAGAATTTAAGCACAATTTAAATTTAGGATGATTTAAGGGTGTTACACCCATCCAGCTTTAGATCCGACGCATAGTCCCATGTTCATTATTGCCGATACAAACATTGACATTCATGTTTTGAACTGGATAAGATTATATATGAGTTGTTGAAGACTTAGCCCATAGAGGCTAACACACACAAACTAGAACCCATGCAGCTATATCACCAAACCACTTGATATAGACCACACACTAAACCCGCACACACAAAAACAAACTTAAGCAAACAATGCTAACACAAAGTTCTATGGGTAGGGACTCTATCGTGGCGAAGGGCTTCTTCTTGCACCATAATCGTAGTCTGAATCATCTATTTCACCCACTCCACAATGGAACGATGTCTTGATCCACTCAAGGTCAGTTCCTCTAAAGATGTGCTTCTGTTTGACTCCTCTGAATACTCCACTTCGTTGTCCAACTAGATCAACGGAGTTTCTCCAATACTTAGCGGCGCATTGTCATTTAGCAAACACGCCCTGGTATCTAGCTGAAGACGGGGTGGTGGACGAGTTCTCTTCCTTGCGATAGTGCGAATTTTGGCTCCTCCAGGCGGCGATTCTCCCTTTAACTCAGCTATCTCCTTCCTTAAGTTGTCCACTTGATCTTACAGTCTGCAAATCTTGACTCAATGGTGTCCTCAAGGTTATAAGCTGCAATCATCACATTGGCATGTGCATTGCCATAGTGCTCAACATCCTCATCAAGCGTTGCATCATTGAACTATTCTCTGCCTCGTGACCTCTTCAATTGGTGACGGATTGAGAACAATAAGAGCTTGGGCATCCTTTTTAGGATGAGTCCAGGTTAGAGATGATGGGGAATGACAAAAAGAGTAGGGTTTCTCAACGATTTAGGAAACTCGAGTCCAAGCTCCATACGACAAAAAACTCCCTGATTTGTGGGGCAAAAGGAAGAGGATGTTGAGGGTTTACAAACCCCTCAACCAATTTTGAGAATCCATCACTGAGACGACCGGATTTGGAAAGGGGTGATGCGTCGTGGCAGAGTCGGACTCCGTCTCAAGTTAGGGGACAACCTTGACATGTGGGCCCTACATGTTAGTGAGGGAGAGAGCCTTGCGGGCCGGACTAGGGCGAGCTATGTGGAAGGGAAGCAGTGGCCTCATGGGCGTGCGCGCGCGGAAAGAGAGGAGGGCCGAGGAGAACTGGCCGTGTTTTGCCCAATGGCCAAGAAAGATTATCCGAAGCTTTTTCTTTAAATTTAATCATTAAAATGATGTTTTATTTATTAAAAATACTTCCTAAGCTCCAAAAATCCTAGAGACTAAGGATTAAGTTCCTTAAGTAAAGTATTTAATAAAAAATTTATCTTGTCCATTTTCGTAAAGATTTATTATGAATTTATTTCCAAGCCTTTTGAGAATTTTAATTTAGTTTCTAAAAATACTTTAACACATAATTTATTAATTTAGGTAATTTTCATGGTGTAACCTAGATCCCATGATGCGCAGTGGGTTCAAGTCTTCGAGTGCGTGTGTTTATACAACTGCGTGTATTTGTACTCCAAATCTAAAAAAAGCGTTAAAGATATTAATAAAAGGGGGAAAATTTTAGAAAAACTAAAGATCGGATATTTTGAAGGTGAGGGAAGAGAGAAGAGAAAGAAGATCATGTAAAACGAGACTATTAGCGTATGATTAATTGAATATTAATTATTTTAAACTTGAAATATATATTAATATGATTTTTTTAAAACAACTTTTATATAGAAATTTTTTTAGAAAAAGTTTAAAAAACGTACTCATATAAAACTTTAATAGTTTGAGAAGGATGTTGACGTGGAATGAGAGAGCATTTTTCCACAACCGATAGTCCTAGAGATGTCCAAATGGGTCGTGCCCCGTCGGGCCGGCCCAGGCACTGTGCTACAGTAACCGTGCCTGGGCCGGCGGTACGGTACAGCGGGCCGGCACGGCACGGCATGGGGCACGGGCACGGGCACGGGGGCATGGGCATGGGGCACGGGCACGAGCACGGGCACAGGGCACGGGCACGAGCACGGCGGCAGGCGGTTGAGGGGGCGGCGCGCAGGCGGGGAGGCGGCGGCGGAGGGCGGCGATAGGCGGCGGAGGCCGGGGAGGCGCGCGCGGGAGGAGGCGGCGGAGGGGACGGAGGAGCCGAGCAGCAGGAGGAGGCGGAGGAGCCGAGGAGGCGGAGGAGGCCGAGGCGGCGGGAGGAGGTGGAGGAGCCGAGGAGGAAGGCCGGGAGCAGGTGTTAACGCCAAAATTTGGTACGGGTCGTTACCTTGTTCGGTTAAGGAAAGAAGCGATATCAGCCATTGAAAACTAATCCAGAAGAGTCCGAGCTTGGGAGGGAATCGTGAAGACCACGTTATGGCAGTTATTTATCTTATCTATTAGATAGTTTTATCTTTTAGGAAACCTGATCTCTTGTCCGATCAGGTCTGTTAGTTTTCCTTTTCTAGTTAGGAAAGTCCTGTTTCGTGTCCTATAAGGACTCTTGTAACTCGGGGTATATATACGTATGCCCGGGGACCTTGTAAATCATCTCTCGATCAATCAAATTCGGCGCATCGCCACCCTTTACCAACGGGTTCTTGCTTCTCGAGCGGGGCTGCATCGGTTAGGTCCGAACTCCTGCGAGAGGGTAAGTCTCGTTACCCCGACTACCAATCGGCTAGGACTTTCTCGGTTAGGTCCGATATTCTAGTCGGTCTATGGTAGTCGGCTTACCACGGTGTATCGGATCTGTCTACGGCTGCATCGGTTCGGTCCGACCTCATAGGCTGGTCAGGTATATCACATCACGCGTGCATAGTTTTTATCAGTTTATCGGGGGTAGTTTATCATCAGTTTGTGCTGCATCGGTTGGGTCCGACCTACTAAACTGCTAGCGATAAATTATTCCTGTTAGGCTGATAGCCTTTGTGCAAGCGTCTTATCGGAATGTATAGCCGGTAAGTTATTTTCATCACAGTTGCATTAGGTCTATCGGTTCGTTGAGGTTCCTTTACTATTATCGATCTGTGCTGCATCAGTTAGGTTTGAACTACTAGATCGATAATAATAGATTTATCCTTGCCGAGCCGATCGGTGTATATGCGACGTTCTATCGGAGTGCTTAGCCGATAGGTTATCTTTTTATACAGCCGACTGTATTATCTTTACTGTTTTAGTCATCTATATTATCATCGGTTTTCTAGCCGATGCACATGTGTTTTCTCGGCAGTCGGCTGGCTTACTATCCTGCATATCTATTTTATCATCGGCTTCTAGCCGATGCACACGTTGTACTAACAGCTTATCTATTTGTTTATAGCGCTATCGGTTTCCTAGCCGATACACAGGTGCCATCGGCCATCGGCTACGAGGAGCCTACATCAGCCCGTATCGGCCGATAGCCGATGTGCAGTTGCTGCTGACCCGGGCACGAGCACGAGCGAGGACCCGGGAGCGAGTACGCAAGTACGATCGGCTGGAAGGAATCCGTATCAGCTTGCTGGCCGATTGGATCAGTGATCTAATTTCTTCATCTCCTTGTCAATTGCTGGGTCAAATTGACTGGCACGCCCGCGAACCTCAAATATTTTAGGACCTGTACTGGAGCTAAGCAGATCTCCCAGGCCTTCGCGTGTCTCTAGGCGCCGAACCAGATCGTCAGCAAGCTTTTGGCACACCCGGCGGTTTTCGGCGTCAACACGTTTTTGGCACGCCTGGTGGGACAGAACTTCAACATGGCTGGAAAGGAGGTCAGTACAGATAATATGATTCCAGTCACAATGGAAGACTTGACCGAAGAACAGAGACAACAAGTGGAGCAGAACATCGTGGAGTTTCAGAAGCTTTGTCTACAATCCTTCGGCATGACAGATCAAGGGCCGATTCAAAAATTACAGTTTCCAAAACTTGTTCTCATTGACGAATCGAGCCATATATCGCCTACAAGTTCACAAAAGCCGATCCAAGACATGTTTAATGAAGCAGTTCATCATGCGTTGACCGATCAATCTGGGATATTGATGAACACATTACAGAGCTTGATCAAGAAGGCAGTGGAGCCGATTCAAATACCCGGGGGGCATCAACAGAGTTATTCAGAAGCTGTTCCTGAGTACAATTATCAGAGGGAATATCAGAATCAGAATCGGCTACAAACTCCACCTCTGCGTTATCACGACGAAGATCCAAGAGAAGAAGATTTATCAGCGAGAATCATAGAGGTGATGAGAGAGCAATTCGGTCTAAGACCGAAGAAGGAAACATTTATATATCGGCCTCCATATCCAGATTGGTTTGATAGAGCTCCGTTGCCGCGCCGATACAGAGTACCAGACTTCTCCAAATTCTCAGGGCAAGATGATGTATCTACAGTGGAACATGTCAGCCGGTTCTTGGCTCAATGTGGAGAGGCATCGGCTGTAGAAGCTTTGAGAGTTAGACTCTTTCCGTTATCATTATCCGGATCGGCCTTTACATGGTTTTCTTCATTGCCACCTAACTCAGTTCGAGGTTGGGCCGATCTGGAAAAGCAATTCCACAAGTATTTCTTTATGGGAAGTCAGGAGATGAGTTTGATAGACTTAACATCGGTAATACAGAAGCCGGAAGAATCAGTCGCAGAATATATCCAGCGGTTTCGTAATGTTAGAAGCCGATGTTATAGTTTAAGTCTGGATGACGCACAGCTGGCCGAGTTAGCATTCCAAGGGTTGGTGGCTCCGATCAAGGAAAGATTTTCATCAGAAGATTTTAAGAGCCTAGCACACCTAGTACAAAAGGTATCGGCTCATGAAAGCCGATTTCAGGAAGCCAGGAAGGAATGATAAGGCCCGAACAGAAGAATTTCGAAGTTTGATAACAAACTCCGAAATTGGGGGGCATGTGTTAACGTCAAAATTTGGTACGGGTCGTTACCATATTCGGTTAAGGAAAGAAGCGATATCAGCCATTGGAAACTAATCCAGAAGAGTCCGAGCTTGGGAGGGAATCGTGAAGACCACGTTATGGCAGTTATTTATCTTATCTATTAGATAGTTTTATCTTTTAGGAAACCTGATCTCTTGTCCGATCAGGTCTGTTAGTTTTCCTTTTCTAGTTAGGAAAGTCCTGTTTCGTGTCCTATAAGGACTCTTGTAACTCGGGGTATATATACGTATGCCCGGGGACCTTGTAAATCATCTCTCGATCAATCAAATTCGGCGCATCGCCACCCTTTACCAACGGGTTCTTGCTTCTCGAGCGGGGCTGCATCGGTTAGGTCCGAACTCCTGCGAGAGGGTAAGTCTCGTTACCCCGACTACCAATCGGCTAGGACTTTCTCGGTTAGGTCCGATATTCTAGTCGGTATATGGTAGTCGGCTTACCACGGTGTATCGGATCTGTCTACGGCTGCATCGGTTCGGTCCGACCTCATAGGCTGGTCAGGTATATCACATCACGCGTGCATAGTTTTTATCAGTTTATCGGGGGTAGTTTATCATCAGTTTGTGCTGCATCGGTTGGGTCCGACCTACCAAACTGCTAGCGATAAATTATTCCTGTTAGATTGATAGCCTTTGTGCAAGTGTTTTATCGGAATGTATAGCCGATAAGTTATCATATACATCACAGTTGCACTAGGTCTATCGGCTTGTTGAGGTTCCTTTACTATTATCGATCTGTGCTGCATCAGTTAGGTCTGAACTACTAGATCGATAATAATAGATTTATCCTTGTCGAGCCGATCGGTGTATATGCGACGTTCTATCGGAGCGCTTAGCCGATAGGTTATCTTTTATAAAGCCGACTATATTATCCTTACTGTTTTAGTCATCTATATTATCATCGGTTTTCTAGCCGATGCACATGTGTTTCCTCGGCAGTCGGCTGGCTTACTATCCTGCATATCTATTTTATCATCGGCTTCTAGCCGATGCACACGTTGTACTAACAGCTTATCTATTTGTTTATAGCGCTATCGGTTTCCTAGCCGATACACAGGTGCCATCGGCCATCGGCTACGAGGAGCCTACATCAGCCCGTATCGGCCGATAGCCGATGTGCAGTTACTGCTGACCCGGGCACGAGCACGAGCGAGGACCCGGGAGCGAGTACGCAAGTACGATCGGCTGGAAGGAATCCGTATCAGCTTGCTGGCCGATTGGATCAGTGATCTAATTTCTTTATCTCCTTGTCAATTGCTGGGTCAAATTGACTGGCACGCCCGCGAACCTCAAATATTTTAGGACCTGCACTGGAGCTAAGCAGATCTCCCAGGCCTTCGCGTGTCTCTAGGCGCCGAACCAGATCGTCAGCAAGCTTTTGGCACACCCGGCGGTTTTCGGCGTCAACAGCAGGCCGAGGCGGCGGCAGGCGGCGGAGGGTGGCGGCAGGCGGCGGAGGCTGGGGACGCCGGACGCGCGGCGGTAGACGTCGGCGGACCGGACCGGCCCGGGCACGATGGGCCACCGACGGACCGTGCCGGCATGACACGGCCCACGACCTCGGCGTGCCATGCCTGGACCGAGGGGGAGGCACGCGGGCCGGCATGGCACGACCTGCTACAGGAACCGTGCCTACACAGGCCGTGCCGGACCGTGTCGGCCCGGTCCGCCCGTTTGGCCACCTATAGATAGTCCCAAACTCGTGTAAGTTCCAAACTCGGCCTAAAAAATAACTCCTAAAACGACGTGTTAGTGACCCAGTCAGAGGACAGTCGACGTCAGAGGAAGTTCGTCCTTGAAGGTGAGGGAAGAAGGAAGAGAAAGAAGATCACGTAAAACGAGACTATTAGCGTATGATTAATTAAATATTGATTATTTTAAACTTGAAATATATATTAATATGATTTTTTATTAACAACTTTTATATAGAAATTTTTTAGAAAAAATTTAAAAGGCGTACTCATATAAAACTTTAATAGTTTGAGATAGAGGTTGATATGGAATGAGAGAGAATTTTCCACAACCGATAGTCCCAAACTCGTGTAAGTTCCGAACTCGGCCTAAAAAATAACTCCTAAAACGACTCCTATCCGGCCCGATTCTGGACCGCATCCTTCCCCACCGCCCTCTCCGCTTCGTCCGCCGTCGTCCCTCCTCGCTCCGGGCACCTCCGCCCCACGCTCAAGTGCTCGACTTCGCGCCGTAGGCAAGCGGCAGACGCACCGGATCTGTTCGCGCCGTGGGCAAGCGGCAGACGCACCGGATCTGTTCGGCATCGCGGCGCGGGGAAGCGGCGGCCCAGCGCCCGGATCTGCTCACGGCGGAGCTGGCTGGGGCAGCGGCCTCGACGGCGGAGCGGCTGGGGGTGGCGTCCTCTGGGGCAGACGGCGGGGCGGCGGATTGCGTGCCCATAATCTGAAGTTTCGGGTTGGAATCGCCGATGAGGATGAAATATAGCCGCAGCCGCGCCCGCGATTGCGATATCAGGCAACCAGATGGATGCGCCAGCGCCGCTCTCCACCCACTTCACCGCACCCTCCGCAACTCCGGAGGTACGTCCTGTCTCCACCGGTCGCCCGCGGCCTGCGGTGACGAGCTTCTCCGCGCCCTCCGCAAGAGGAAGGATAGGCTGCGTGGCCGCCGGACACCGGTGGCGCCCTGCGGTGAGGACCGCATCAGCGCCCTCTCCGACGATGTGCTGCTCCTCATCCTGCGGCGGCTCGACACTCGAGCCGCACTCGCCACCGCTATGCTCTCCAAGCGCTGGGCCCGCCTCCCGTGCTGGCTTGACACCCTCAATTTCATGGTCAGCGAAATTCTCCCACCTCGCTATCACCGGTGCATCAAACTCCACGAAGCCACTTGTCGTCTTGTGTATCGCGGTGATGTCAAGGTTCTCGTTGCCAGAATCAAGCGGTATGAGCGCCTCGCCATGCGAAACATGGCCTCCTCCATCAATAACTTCCTAGACGCGGATGACGATCATGATTGTGCCGGCCAAGCGCGTCGGAGGGTCGGTAGGCTGCGGGTGGAGTTCTTTGCCACTCACTACACTGACTGCATGAACCGCTTGATCACCAAGGCTGTGGATGCTTGGGGAGTCAAGGATCTTGAAGTTTTTGCTAAGCCTGCATATTGGTCTGAATGGTCTCTTGCGCGGGTTGTCCACAGATTTCCTCATCATGGTCTCTGCATTGAGCCCTACAAGTCCCGGCTGAGAAGCCTGAAGCTAGGAGGTTGTACCATTCCACCATTGCAGGGGTTCCGCGCTCTCACCAAAATGACCTTGCAAGACTTGCGAAAGTCCATCCCCAAAGCATCCTATGAAGCTGTGTTCAACTCATGCCCCCAGTTGCAAGTGCTACACCTCAAGTCATGCGATTGGGTGGATCAGGGCGTTCTGGTTATCGACGCCCCCAGGTCAGGGATCAAGCAGCTTATCGTGGAGTTTTGCAGCGTCATTGCGCTATACTCTCTTGGGATGCTTGAGAGCATAGCTATCAGGGAGACTTGGGTGAGGTACAGGCGTTGCTCCTTCTCACCACCTTATGCACATGAACCTTAACTATATGCCATGGTTACAATCGTTCACGTACCTTATGTTTTGAGTCGGGACTTGAACATCGAGCAGTTTTCTTGGATTCACCCAAAACATAACCAACCTGGTTCTAACGCGATTCACTGGATATGGGAGATGGTTTGTGCCATCTTGTCCCTCATTGTTGCTGCCTAACCTCAGAAGGCTCTTAATTGCTGATGTGGCCTTCATCATGGGATGTCTCTTGGCCTCGCCTCCTACTTGAAGCAGCACCATGCCTGGAGTCTCTTCACATCCATATTACCCCTTGGGATGAATGAGCATTGTGATGAAATCATTTGGGAACCATCCACTTTGCAGCAATGAAAAGCTAAAGGAGTTGATTATGGTTGGTTTCGAGGGAACAGAAAGACAGATTTTACTTTTTTTGTTAATTTTGTAATGGAAGTATCAACAGCATTGCAGCTCGTTGCTCTATTTAGATATGGCGTGTTCAAGAAATGGGGCGTTGGGACTGGAAAATTGTTGACGCAGCAACACCATTGGAGTGATGAGGAGAAAGCCCAAATTTGGAACCAGTTTGCCGATAGAGATTCTTGCCTCAACAACTTCCAGTTCAAGTAGTTATAGAGTGATCTGTTATGTTCGTGTGTTGTATACAAAGGCTTTAAGTTATACCGCATGCATTATGATATTAATTTATTTCTGTGTAACTTTTATAAGTTCTTTTTACACAAACTCTGTTGTTTTTTTTTAAAAATTATGCCTTGTATACATGTTCTTCTGTACTTAAGTGGAGCCTTCTCTACTCTTCTCCCCAATAGGAATTATGCTACTGATGTTGCTTATTCTTCACAAATCATGGTTAGCATAAGAAAATCATATCAGTATAAATTCAGCTAGGCACATAGAGACATAAGTTTGACGAGATGATGAGTATTCATAGATTCTGATGACAATGGGAATCAATGTCTCACCGAGTCACCGGTAATATTTTGTTGCAGAAGGAGATGTGCCTTTGGTAGTAAACGACTTCCGTGTACAGGATATTAATTAGTCTAGAGAAGGCTTCATATATAAGGATATTGATTAGAGAAGGCGAGTAACAGCGGATTTGGAGCAGGGAGAGAATCCTTTATAAAAATAAAATCAAAAACTAACTAATGTGCAATCAATACATTGTTTGTTATAGTTTGGTTTTTCATTCTAGACCACTTCAAACTTGGGTCCATCGAATGGCAAAACCCCCTGCCCTGATCTGCTCCTGCACGGCGAGCTTCTCCCGTCGCTCCAGGTACATTTATGGCTTACCATGTCTCATTCACCGGGTCCCTCTGTCGTCAACACGTCCATGCTTGATCAGAACAACATGGCACGCAAACGCCATGGATGCTTTCATGATGTACCTCACAAACTGAACCTGTCTTTCTTTCTTGCTCTGAGAACCGATGCGCCACCAGCTCGCGCCATGGATGCTTCCATGATGTACCCTCACAAACTGAACCTGTCTTTCTTTCTTGCTCTGAGAACTGATGGCCACCAGCTCCTCCAGATGACAATGCAGTGTTCTTGAGGGCTCCGGCTTCCCACAGTATCTCCAACCGCTGACAAATCGCCGGCTCATCATGTCATCGTAATGCTAGGAGAAACCGTGCACATGAAGGCTCTCAAGCGCGATGGGCGCCCACTCATCGCACGAGGACGCGAATTCATGTGGCATCCCACATGTCAGCGACGAGCAGCTCCTCAGGCTGGGCTTTCTAGTTCTGGCATCTCTTAAGAAAGAACTCTCTGGCACGACCCACATCTCTGAGTCTGGTGAGCCGACCTAAACATGAATCCGTCACCGTTAGATGGCGGCCTTGCAGAAATAGCCGCCGAGCCGTGGACAGCACGCCCTCACGCTTCTGCCTCTCCAACAATGACGCCGCAAAAGCCATCCCCTTTCTTGTTGGCTGATTGGAAAGGTAGCAGAGCGGCGTGCGAGAGATGCACATGAGCGTCTGCCTCTGCATACAAGCGGCAGTCGCGGTCCTGGTGGTCAGAGCTTCCACGCGGTTCCGTCCATTGACTTTCATCTCGAGCTTGGGTTATAGAAAACACCTGCACGTTCGTCTTCAGGAGCAGCCTCTCCGAAATCTGACACCCCTCTGGATAAATTCGTAGTGTGCGAGTGCATTGGAGGAGACGAGGAGGCTGCTAGTCCTTGGAGCGAGGGCAGCTGGCGATTCCTTCGCGGGCAAGTCTCCGCAGAAACAGGCGTGGTGTAGCGGTCAAGCTAGGATTTGGGATCGCGGGCGATTGGTCAGCTCGGGTCTGTTGGGGGTTGGGATGCGTCCTGCGGCAATAGCAGTCGGAGATTCTGTAAATTTCTCTGGGGGGCGCTGGTCTCTGCCCGCTGCGCTGTGCGCCCGTCTCGTGCGTGCCGTT
>RYFJ01001807.1:0-2500 GCA_003991445.1 Oryza meyeriana var. granulata
ACGACGCGGTCCGACTAAAGCGGAATCGCAAACAGAAGTCAGACGCTTTATTGTGCAGTCGTCACAATCGTCTTGACTTTCACAACTGAAGATTATTCAGAACAACAATGACTGCGGGGCTACAAGCTAAACGCAAGGATGGCAATCCCATCCGAAATACGAACAGCTAATGTGCTTCCTGATAAATATTTCTTCACTCGGCCTTGCCAATGCCCGTTACACTAATAGGTGCACAAGCTGCACTCTCTCATTTGCTCTAATGATTCAAAAGTACTCAAGTAGCATAAATCTAATCCCGTGAAATTTGCTCATGAAGAAAGAACTCAAGTCACCCAAAACGCGTGTCTGGAAAGAGCATGAGGCAACTCCCGACGCTAGGGCTATGACTAGTCGGGCAGAGTGCTTAAACGTAAGGGATAACTACTCGGGAATTAATATCATAAGAGGAAGAACATGATTTACATATAGTAAATACATTTTATTCGGGTGATTAATTTTCATCGTCAGATGCTACTCGATCCGATATCTTTTATATTGGCGGCCATCCCGCTTCCGGATAGCGTGACAGAACTCGAGGGCTGTGAGCCTATCTCCTACGCTCAAGGGCTGGACAAAGTCTGGCCAAGAATACACTCGGGATGCTCCATGAGAGCTACTTACCGAGTACTTACGCCAGTCGGGACGTCATCTTCCCCGGCTACGCCTCCATGTGAGCTGACATACGACTTCCCGGCCACTAAGTCGGGGGTCGTATATCACTCGGCTGGTGTGAGGTACGCCCGCATGAGGGTCGCTAGCGAATCCTATGCTATGCAAGGATCGGGTACCTCGCTTGGCTAAACTCTGTTGGGTAGGTATGCCCATGAGGGTCCCCCCACTAGCTGAATCTATGCTAATGCAAGGTTCGAGTACCTGCTCGGCTCTTCTGAAGTCAGAGAAGACTTACATCGTCAAAACGCGCATCCGAGTTTCTCATGCACCGCGTCAAAAAAGCCGAGGAGGGCAAGCAGATCCTGCGACATACCTGCTCGGGCACCTGTGGCAACCAGGTTGCATCCAGAACATAAGTCGGAAAGGCTTGCGAGTAAGGATTTACTGGCTGATTGCGTTTATCGACACAAAAAACTCATCCTGACAGGCGATGGATGATACTTCTATAGAGCTTGCCGGATGGACGGCTCAGGCTGGCTTTATTTGGTAGCAGCACCAAGATATGAAGTTCCCTACAGTAGCATGCCCATGTGGGCCGCCCGCAGGCTGAGTTGAAACTTATAGCGCTGGTGCTACAACAGGAACCGATGAGGTAAACATATCTTCAATGAAGCCTTATTTGCTAAACATATATGTTTGGTATCTGTTTTATCCACCAGGTCTCGAGGATATATCCTTACAAGGATTCACAAGCTGGTCTTCATTAAATATGGGGATGCAGGTATCTTTTCTCGGGTACACTGACACGCCATGGATTGTATTTTCATAAAGTGGTACTCGCCTCAATGCCAGGCCATCAGTTGCATGAGCAACATTATTCCCTGCTGACATGACGCGGAAGAGTCTAAAACTTTCGAGTAGTGCGCTACTCGGGAGAGACTATAAAATTTCCCTCATTCCGCTGACATGATGCGGAGGCAGTCTAACTTCAGGGTGGGACGCCACCTCGGGAAAGACTATAAACACCCCTTTCCAGCTGACATGACGCTGATGAGTCCCATATACGAGTAACATCTTACTCGGCAAGACTATAAACGCATATTCCGACTGACATGAAGTTCGAAGAGTCCTATATATAAGAGTAGTATCCTACTCGGCAAAGACTATAAATCATATTCCGGTTGACATGATACCGAAGAGTCTCATCGTACCAGTAGTAATCTATCGGGAAAGACTACAAGGTTAAAGATCTTTGACTTCATGTTTAATTGTTTTCACAATTAAGCACAAAGTCGGGGGCTACACCTAATGGTGCGCCTATTCGCGCACACTATTCCAACATCTACATGGAGCCCTTCAATAGCCTCGCTGCCAGCTGACATGAAGCAGGACTCGGGAGAAGCAGTACTCAGACAAAGAGTACTCAGGACATGCACTCGGGAAGACTTCACCGTGGAGGATGAGCACTCGGCATCAGCTGTGACTCAAGTATGAAGGTCTCGGGGCTACTGTGGTGCCATGGGCCCCGAGTACCTCATGAAAGCATATGGGCCACTCGGATAGAGGATGGGCCTAGCCTTGTATTAGAGATATAGCTAGATTCGGCAGACTTCGCCTTGTATAGAAAGGAATGTACAGTTTAGTCGGTGCGTTATATCTCTAAGGGGAGATCTCCTAGTCGTAATCCCGATGGGACTCCTACATTGTAACCCTGTCCCTAGTATATAAGGGGAGGCAGGGCGCCCCATGAGGGCAGAACGGTTGAGTTGGTGCACACAAGTTCATCAGAACCAAACCACCGTATATCCTCAAGAATACATATAAACTGGACGTAGGTATTACCTCACAT
>RYFJ01001807.1:12500-87901 GCA_003991445.1 Oryza meyeriana var. granulata
GAGCCCAGAGAGATTTTTGAGGAGTCCTTGATTGTGGTAGAGAGATGATATAAACCTATCGGAGCAACTGAATATTGAGCAAAGTGCTGCATTCAACGAAATAATGAATACGGTTGACAATGCTCAGGGGGGTGTATTCTTCATAGATGGCCCAGGAGGCACAGGAAAGACTTTTCTTTACAGATCGCTACTTGCGATCGTTTGTGGCAATGGTAATATAGTGGTGGCAACCACGACGTTAGGTGTTGCAGCTTCTATAATGCCTAGAGGTCGGACCGCATATTCACGGTTCAAGATCCCTCTTAGCATTGATAAGGGGGCATATTGTAGTTTCACCAAACAAAGCGGGACAGCCAAGCTTTCCAGTGGGCATCACTTATAATATGGGATGAGGCCTCTATGACAGAGGCAGGCGGTTGAGGCCCTCGATAGGAGCATGCAAGATATAATGGGTTACTTGCGTGCGCCGTTTGGAGGGAAGACGGTTGTGTTTGGAGGGGACTTTAGGTAGGTCATCCTAGTTGTTAGGAAGTGTAGTAGGTCTCAGATAATAGATGCCACTCTATGTTGTTCCTATCTCTGGGACTGTATGGTTCAGCTAAAGCTAGTTCGCAATATGAGAGCGCAGAGCAACCGTGGTTTGCGGACTACCTCCTTTGAGTTGGGAATGGCACCCAGCAGGTGAACAACGAACGACACATACGCCTGTCTTTGGATATTTGCGTGCCATAAGCAGAACTCTGACCTTGATGGGCTCATCGGTACCGTGTTCTCCAACCTAAATGATATCCTAACAAACCCAAATTACATCACATCTAGGGCTATACTGTCCACTCGAAACGAGTTTGTTGATAGAATAAACATGAAAATAATCAGGCGGTTTCGTGGGGAGGTGATGACATATCATAGCTTTGACCGAGCCGAGGATGACCCTCATAATTATTATGCTCTCGAATTCTTGAACTCTCTAACTCCCAACGAACTACCTTCGCATGAGCTTAAGCTGAAGATAAATTGCCCCATCATACTATTGAGGAACATTGACCCAGCCAATGGACTTTGCAACGGGACAAGGCTGGTGGTCTGTGGGTTCGGAAGAAATGCTATTGACGTGGAGATTGTGGTAGGGCAGTATGCTGGGAATAGGGTTTTCCTTCCTCGGATACCCTTATGCCCTTCGGATGACGAGATGTTCCTGTTTCACTTTAAGAGGAAGCAGTTTCCGGTTAGACTGAGATTCGCATTGACAATCAACAAGGCACATGGACAGACCATTCCGAATGCAGGCATCTACCTATTGGAGCCAGTGTTCTCTCATGGCCAGCTCTACGTCGCGTTGTCTAGAGCAACCGCTAGAACAAACATCAAGGTTTTCTCCATGCCGGACAAGGAGAAGAAAAATAAGAAACGGTCTACACAGACTGGAACGTACGCAAACAATATTGTGTACAGGGTGGTTCTTACAACATAGACGAGGTATATGTAACTAATTGACGTGCCACATCATGCTTGCTTACCTCCCATTCTTTTTGTATTTATATTGGTTGTTTTATCTAACACATTTCGTTTTATCATTTCTTGGACAGGATTAAACATCACTTCTCAAGTGGTTCTCTCCAACGTTGGCACTTGCCCCGGCTGTTTCAGTTTTTCTCAGATATTGTAAATAGCATGCATCCCCTTAATTTATGCTCCAAATTATGAGCAATTGTCAAAGTTGAATTTTGAAATAATAGAAGTACTAATGTTCACATAGAAACATATAGACAGAGTGGCCAAGAGATTACAATTATTTATTTACTTTTCACATTTTATTCGTAGAGAATGATGGCTGGTGGTCTATTGACCTATTGCAATCTGTCAGCATATATAGGTCTGCAATCATATTTTTAGCCACTCGCATATGATGACCAATTGTTTCTCTGTTTTTCTTTTTTTTTGCCAAGTTTGGTTGTATATGTCAATTATCCAGCAGGATGTCTAGCAACACAAACATCTCTATATGGGTCTCTACTTACTAATTTGGGGTGAGGCCAATAAATTTAATTTCATACTAGAGTGACTTTGTTAATCTACCGGCATGTAAGATCTTGTTCCTATCTAATAGAATTTATGAATGAAGACAAATATATTTGTTTGATCAGATTCTTTAATTTAAATTTTTTAGTATTTTCACTCGAATGTAGTTTAGCAAACCCGTGAACTTTGTTAGCTTTAAAATATTTTTGTCCCCGGTTACAACGCACAGGCACTTAACTAGTTTAAAATATAATCTTGGTAACACCCAAATTTGGCACTACAGAAAAAATATAGTAATTGGAAGCCAAGTTTGAAAAGGGACCCGAGTCTTCTATATAAGGCCGGTCCGACCGCCTCTTAGATGCTGATCGGACCGGGCTGCCTGATGGTTAGACCAGCAAACCTAATGCAACTTCGGTTTGAGTTCTTCTCGTGTTTCCTTCGGTGTGCACAGGATTTGATGAGTCATAATCGGTCTCTGACCTGTATAGGACGTGAAAAAAAGCTCAGGGAACATAAGTCCAACCCTTTTATAAGGGTTATGGTCGATTCAATTCATAATCTCTCAATCAACCAACAACATAACATCCAATTAGTCAATTGAATCGTTCTTTTAGCTTTACATCTACTTTTTTGTCTAGTTTTAGCCTAGTTCGTTCATCTTTGTCGATTTGCGTTATAAATCGTCCGTCTTCACTACGAGATTGCGACTTACCCCTCTATAGGTTTGTCTCGTAAACCTTTCATTCTACCCACGAGACGCGTGAATATCTCAATCCATCGGAATCGGCTCTGCTAGCAGGTTTGGATCACAAAACCCACTTTGATTTGGGTTAAGAAAGCTTTAGATGATTTTCGTCGTGTAACTGAAAAAAATGTCAACAAATATATTTTATACCTCTGCACCTTTACCAAAGTTTTAAAGGAGTTAGTTTCAAAAATACAAAAAAAAATGGTCTATGGTCTAAGCTGAAAATAATCATAGCGGGCGTGATCGTCCTGCCGCTGTGCTGCAGCAGTCACTGGATAATTTCTATCGCTGTATTCTCTAGCTGCAGCATAGCCATAGCCGGCTCTGAAGGTCAGGCCCAATAACTTCAGTATTTATAGCACTTAACTATAAAAGTTAATGAAAATTGGTTTTATAGCATCCAAAGATCTTGATTTTAGATTTATACCACTAAATTTCTCAAGTACATCTTGATACCATCCAAAGATACCATTGTTTCGTTTTTTAGCATTCGGACACGTTCGGTTAGCATTGGCTTAGTATCCGCTAACCTGACCACATGAACGCCGCTTGGATCCCTCCGATGAGTCCATTGAAGCATGTCCATCTGCTTCGGTTTGTCACAGACCACACACACGAGCCATGCATCAATCTAAGCCATTGCTCTGCCATGTATTTCCTTCCAAGCTGCTATTCCTGCTCCAGCCTCCAGCACATGGGGTCAGTGGTGGTATGTGGTTGTTGGCGCTTGGCATAAGGAATTAGCGGCCGGCGACGGAAGCCAGCCATCGGCAGAGGGAATCCACCATCTGCGGCGGGAATGGGCCGTCAACGGTGGGAACCCAAGGAACTGCGGCCGTGCGGCACGTTGCTTCCACTGTCCACCGCATTTGCAGCAATGGATGTCTGCTGCTGGAATGAACTTCGATGAAGTCATCTTTGAACGGTTTGTAGGCCTCGCCTGCGGAAATCGGCGTCCGACGAGATGAAATGAGATCTCGGAGTGCTGGGGGCCATGCTAGAGCCTAGATGCGTAGGTGAAGGCTGAACTTTCATGTGCACCGGCCGAGCTCATCCTTGATCTAGCCGATGCGGATGATGAGGCGTTGGATAACTGGGGCCACGGTAAACTCGGTTGAGGTGAGGGTATTTAGAGGCAAAAATGCCAACTTTAACACCCCTAACAGAGGAGTGTGAGATCATCTCCAGCAGGGATCCTAAACAGTTTTTGGATGTTAAGACAAAAAATAGATCCCTACTAGGCACCTAAAATAAGGAGGCCCTTAAATCTTTTCCCTAAGACCCCAATCCCGGGTGCTCTATACCACAGCCCCTATCGATGTTTTTTTGGCGTCTACGAAATTCTCCACCCACATTGTTTATCTTTTTTTTATATATATGAGTATTGTAGCTAGCAATATCATATTTAAATTGTAGTGTTTTAAATAATTCAATTGTATATTGATGAATTCTATGTGTTATAAATATTTATGTTTCAATTATTATAGTGTCAAACTAGGTATATATATATATATAGTCTATGATAAAATACAATAGAAAAAAATAGGGACTGAGAAATGAGGACTGTTGCTGGAGTTTGGGGCATTTTTTGAGTCCAAAGGAAATGGGGGTAACCCCCATTTAACCTTTTAGGACTCTAAAATAGAGGGCTATTGCTGGAGATGCTCTGACAGAGCGGTAAAAATCCAAAGATTGGGAAATGGTATTGAAGTGTACCATGAATTTTAATGGTAAAATTCCAAAGTCAAGATTTTTCAAGCCTAACAAATCTAGTTATTCTTTCAGTGATAGACGATATATCTATTAACAATAAAGTTTTTATGATGACTTTATTAATCTCAACATATGCTGACCAGAGTTGCCCACAAGAGTAGGGTATCCATGTATGCATTCATATGGTGAGTGTGCATGCAGCACGCGTGTTTATGAGCGTTTGTGCTGTCGTGTTGCAAAAATAATTAGCTATTCTTCTTTAAGTAGGATGGTACACATATTTTTGCCAACTTTAACATGTAGTCATCCTAGGTGAAACGGCTGTCATATTGCACATAGACCTGCGTGCTTATACCTAAATTTGTTAAAAGTATAGTTTTGTGAAACTCAGTACCAATATTTTCGTGGTTAATAAACTTATGTGATTTTCTATAACTTAGACCACAAAGATATATAGTTTTGTGAAATTCACTCTATGTTAACAAGTCTTGCTATGTTTATGTTTTCGTTTTTTTATGAGGTTCCAAGAGGAATTCATCAAAAAAATTAATGATTATAGGTCAAGGTTCTTTCGGCAAAATGATAGCTACAGGAAAAAATATAGACCAACAAAATGGAATATCATTTGACAACCTAAGGAGCAAGGCGGTTTGGGATTCATTAAATTGATTGTCGATGCTTTGTATTGACAATATTTGATGTA
Source organism: Oryza meyeriana var. granulata (assembly GCA_003991445.1). Lineage (NCBI taxonomy): Eukaryota > Viridiplantae > Streptophyta > Magnoliopsida > Poales > Poaceae > Oryza > Oryza meyeriana. Next base: position 17,687 of record RYFJ01001807.1, read on the forward strand.
GGGCTCTACGTTGAATTGAAAGCTAGTGGACTTTAAAAGACAAGGTGATTTATACTGGTTCATGCCCTTAATTTGAGGTAATACCCTACTCTAGTTTTGTGGATTGCTTTCGCTGTGTATATTGATCTACCCAGCAGGCTCCTTACCCTTTCTTTTATACATGGAGGGATGAGGGTTACATGGTAGGAAATCCAGTTAGATACGACCTAGGATTTCCTTATCAGTATATGGAGTAACGGGCTAGGACTATATCCATTTTCTTCTCATGCAAGGTAATATGAAACCGAGTCTTACTTTATCTCTAATCAATTGGCTCGGCCATCTCCTGTCTGGGTGGCTGGATTTGCCTTCTGTGAGATACATGAGCCCATGGCCTCTATAGTAGCCTCCTGAGACCATCATAGTTGAGTCATAGCTTGCGTCGAGTGCTAGTCCTCCACGGTAAACAAATTTCCAAGTACTTTGTTCCCGAGTACTCATTGTCCGAGTACCTTTCTTCCCATGTACTGCTTCTTGTCAGCTGGCAACGAGGCTATGAAGGGTTTCATAAAAATGATGAATAGTGTGCACCGAATAGGCGAACCTATTAGGTATAGCCCCTGACTTTGTACTTAGTTGTAAAGCAACTAAACATAAAGTCAAACTTTTAACCTTTAAGTCTCTCCCGAGTGATATGTTTATCAGAAATTTGAATCTTCAGTCAATTATGATCGGAAATTTCTCATGGCAATTTGGCTAAGCTAGTAAACCTTTTAATTACTATTGACTCAAGCCCAGTGTCTGTAAAACACACAACCGTTTCCATTAGCAAGTGCATTAATTCTCGTCCTAGGAGGCAAGGTATACATTAGAAAGTTGCATAATATCATAGTACAATAGCGAAAGCGATAACATTGTATTTATTACATGGGCGACCAAAGGCCCAACACAGCAAAGATAAATAAAAGAGTCCGGCAACTAAAAGAGCTGGGGACCAGGCCCACAGGCACTTGACAGCAGGAACGAGCAAGATGTCGAAGCCTTCATCTCCAAAAAACTCTTAATCTAGATGGGAAAAGGGGAGCAAGACTAAGTACCACCAACGTACTCAACAAATCACACCCAGGAATGCAAGTCTAATGAATTATGGTGTACAAAGGGGATTTATAGGGCTATTTTGCATAATCTGCATTTTAAAATAATTTTAAGAGGTTTAAGGCGTTTTTGGAAACCAGTTCTAAAACTAATATCAGATTCAACGTCAAGGCTGCGAAAACCATGCGATCCTGCCTAAACCCAGGCCAATCAGACCAAACCAGGTCACCCATCAAGTTTTAACCCATTAACCCATGGTATTAGATTATAGAAGAGGAAACCGATAACTTAAGTACACTGCTAGGCTTGTTCATAACCGAGGCGCGGCTATTCAAATAGATTATACTCTTGTCGGAGCTGTACATCTTTACCCACAAGACTGTCACACCCTAAAATTCCCTAAATAATTAAATCTGGTGAAAATGCATTTTTAGAATTTATTAAAATGCTCAAAGAGTGAAATAATAAAAATCAACGAAAATTTTCAACAGAAAGTGGGCCCAAATAAAAATTTATAAAATAGTTTGCTTAATCTTTTAGCTCCTGGAATTTTCTAGGAATTAAGTGAGCAAGGAAAGTATTTTTAATAAATTAAAGAGCATTTCAACAATTAATTTAATAGAAAAATCCATAGAAAACCCTTTCTCTGCCTTTGGGCCGAATCTGGCCCGTTCCTGTTCGCTCCCCCCACGCGCGCCTGTGGCGGCCCATCTCCTCAGCTCAGCTTGCCAGCCGCGCCGCGCCTTTGCTGTCACTGACGGGTGGGGCCCACCCATCAGAATCGTCCCCGACCTCGAGTCGGAGGGCTCCTGTTCCTCCCGTCTCGGCCACCGTGCAATCCAGAGCAATCCCGTCAATTTGCACGCGGATTCCTCAAATTGATTGAGGGGTTTTGATCCCCTTGATCTCCTTTCCTTTTCCCCCAAGATCCGCGGAGAAATCCAGAAGAAACGGCGCCATCTTGATCTCGTGAAGCTTCGGGGGTTCGTGTCGAACCCTAACCGCCGTGGCCAGCTGTGGGTGCCATGGGCCTCGGGTACCTCATGACAAGCATATGGGCCACTCGGATAGAGGATGGGCCTAGCCTTGTGATTAGAGATATAGCTAGATTCGGCGGACTTCGCCTTGTATAGAAAGGAATATACAGTCCTAGTCGGGTGCGTTATATCTCTAAGGGGAGATCTCCTAGTCGTGATCCGATGGGGACTCCTACCTTGTAACCCTGTCTCCCAGTATATAAGGGGAGGCAGGGCGCCCCATGAGGGCAGGTTGAGTTGGTTCACCAGAATCACCACCACAAATCCTCAAAGGAATAACACCACAACTGGACGTAGGGTATTACCTCGCATTGAGGGCCTGAACCAGTATAAAATCTTCTGTGTTCCTTTGCAATCCACCGAGTTTCCATCCGCCGAGTAGCCCCATATATTTATTGCCGGTGTAAAACATCGACAGTTGGCGCGCCAGGTAGGGGGTCCGGCGCGATCTACATCTACAAGCTCGATGGATCCAACAACCGGAGTCGACGGCGACAAATTCTCCACTGGTGACACGATCACATTCGGAAGCCTCGACTTCGTCGCCGACCAGATCGGCAACCTCACCTTGGCCGACTCGGACCCGATCCAACCGGCCAAGGAACCAGCCGGCTCTGCGCCAGTCGGCCTACACGATGCTGCAGCAATCTTCCACGACATGCTGCGGCGATCTCCAACACGCCCGAGTCCAGGGACAACTATTTCTTTCGGTGTTCGACTCGGACTCGGTTTTGAGCCGGCTGAGATCGGGCCAAAAAAGGAAGAGATCGTCAATTTTCCGTTCGGACTCGGCGATGCCGCGGATATCTACAATCTACATCCGACGCGGCAAACCCGATCCTCTGGAGTTCGACTCGGATACGGCCCAGAGCCTGTCGAGATCGGATCTAGGGAGGTCGGAGTTGTAATCACCCCCATCAACTATTCCGACTACGACTCTCAGTCGGACTACGACTCCCAGTCGGATTCCGACTCTAAGTCGGATAGCAGTTCGGCAAGCTTCTTCCCGCCTCGAGAAATCTTCATGGCATCCAAAGGCTCTACTCCTACTCAGGAATCACGCCGACTACACGAACAACAAGAGGAGGAGGCCTGCCGACTGCGAGAACAACAGGAGGAAGAAGCAAGACGCCTGCACGCCCGCAACGACGGCCTACGCAGGGCCGGGCGAACCGCTCAGCAACAAACCCTCCAAACAAAAGTCGGCGACCACGACGTCTTCGTCACGCCACAACAGAACATCGTGGCCGCCGCAACCCTACTGGACATGATCCAGCTTGGGCCTGATCACCAGGCCACCCCGACCATCGCAAGGATAAAAGCCATGCTTACCGCTGCTGCATGTCAGCAGCACCAACAGTCGGACGATACCCTCATACCGACCAATCGGTCGGCATCCCCAATGGCAGTCTCGTCTACCTCAAAGCGATGCCGAGCGGCCGGCTCTAGTCGACTGCACACGGAGTTACGCCATACGTCACTTGGCAACCCAAACAACAACCGGCAACGTCGAAGTGACTGTCGGGACAACCGTGATCTCCGAGGCCAACTATGGCGTGATCTTCGGCAGGACACCAATGCTCGGCGCCACGAACGAGAAGAAGACGAGCAACGCCAACTGGAATACGAGAACGAGCATTTCGGCCTCCACCACGAGCGGTTTCGCCGCCGTAGTCGGGGTCGGAGTCCTCATGAAGACGAAGGCATACCGGCCTTCACCCAGGAGCTACAACAGGTCGACTGGCCGTCGAGTTTCAAGCCTACAGGCATCGACAAATATGATGGCAAGACAAATCCCGAGTCCTGGCTCACGGTCTACACTCTGGCGATCCGAGCAGCTGGGGGAAATCAGAAAGTCATGGCTAACTACCTCCCAGTCGTTTTAGCCGACTCAGCGAGGACATGGCTAACAGGACTCCCCAAGCAATCAATCGGCTCCTGGGGAGAACTCCGGGAATGCTTCATCGCCAACTTCCAGGGAACATACGAGAGGCCATCTTCCGAGCACGACTTATATCAGTTGCATCAAGGGAAGAATGAGTCTCTTCGTGACTTCATCAAGAGGTTCTCTGAGAAGAAAAATTCGATCCCAAACGTCAAGGATGAGGTCGTCATCGCCGCCTTTCGAAAAGGAGTCAAAGACACCTCGTTCATTGACAAATTCACACGGAAGCCTCCCAACTCTGTCAAGGCTTTATTTGACATGGCGAACAAGTACGCCGACTCAGCCCACGCTGTTGCTGAGGCTCTCGAAGACAAAAAGGCATCCTGATAGAAGAAGCGGGAGGGCACCAACGACACGGTCCCGACTAAAGCCGGGAATCACAATCGCAAGTCGGACGGCTTCATTGTGGCAGTCGGTCACAATCGTCTTCGACTTTCAACAACTGAAGATTATCAGAACAACAAGTGACATGCTCGGGGGCTCACAAGCTCAAACGCAAGGATGGCATCCCCACTCCGAAATACCGAACAGCTAAGTCGCTTCCTGATAAATATTTCTTCACTCGGTCTTGCCAATGCCGCTTACACCTAATAGGTGCACAAGCTGCACTCTTCTCTGTTTTTGCTCTTAAATGATTGCAAAAGTACTCGAGTAGCATAAATCCTGATCCGTGAAACTTTGCTCCATGAAAGACGAACTCAAGTCACCCAAAACGCGTGTCTGGGAAAGAGCCATGAGCCAACTCCCGACGCTAGAGGGCTATGACTAGTCGGGCAGAGTGCTTAAACGTAAGGGATCAACTACTCGGGAAAATTAATATCAATAAGAGGAAGAACATGAATTTACATACATTGTAAAATACATTTTATTCGGGTGATTATTTCCATCATCAGATGCTACTCATCCGATATCTCTATATTGCAGGCCCAGCTCCGGATACGCGTGACAGGAGGAACTCAGGGCTGCGAGCCTATCTCCTACGCTCGGGGGCTGGACAAGTCTGCCAAAATACACTCGGGATGCTCCATGAGGGCTACTTACCGAGTACTTGCGCCAGTCGGGACGTCATCTTCCCCGGCTACGCTCCATGTGAGCTGACAACCGACTTCCGGCACTAGTCGGGGGTCGTATATCACTCGGCTGGGTGAGGTACGCCCCATGAGGGTCGCTAGCCGAATCCTATGCTAATGCAAGGTTCGGGTACCTCGCTTGGCTATAACTCTGTTGGGTAGGGTATGCACCATGAGGGTCGCTAGCCGAATCCTTTGCTAATACAAGGTTCGGGTACCCTGCTCGGTTCTTCTGAAGTCAGAGAAGACTTACATCGTCAAAGCGCATCCGGAGTTCTCATGCACTGCGTCACACCTGAGGAGGGCAAGCAGATCCTGCAACATACCTGCTCGGGCACCTGTGGCAACCAGGCTGCATCCAGAACATAAGTCGGAAAGGCTTGCGAATAACGATTTCTCTGGCTGATTGCGGTTACCGATACCAAAAAACTAATCCTGACATGCGATGGATGATACTTCTATAAAGCTATGCCGGATAGGTCGGCTCAGGCCGGCTTATTTGGTAGCAGCCACCAAGATATGAGTTCCTACAGTAGCATGCTCCATGTGGGCCGCCCGTAGGCTGAGTTGAAACTATAGCGTTGGTGCTACCAACAGGAGCCGATGAGGTAAACAGATATGCTTCATGAAAGCCTTATTGCTAAACATATATGTTTGGGTATCTGTTTTATCCACCAGGTCTCGAGGATATATCCTTATAAGGATCACAAGCTGGTCTTCATTAAAATTGGGGATGCAGGTATTTTTCTCGGGTACACCTGACCACGCCGTGGATTTATTTTCATAAAGTGGTACTCGGCCTACATGCGTGGCCATCGGTTGCCATGAGCAACATCTTTCCCGCTGACATGATGCGGAAGAGTCTAACTTTCGAGTAGTGCACTACTCGGGAGAGACTATAAATTTCTCATTCCCGCTGACATGACGCGGAGGAGTCTAACTTCTGGGTGGGACGCCACTCGGGAAAGACTATAAACTCCTTATTCCAGCTGACATGACGCTGAAGAGTCCCATATACGAGTAACATCCTACTCGGCAAGACTATAAACACACATTCCGACTGACATGAAGTCGAAGAGTCCTGCATACGAGTAGTTCCCTACTCGGCAAGACTATAAAGTTTATTCCGGTTGACATGATACCGAAGAGTCTCATATACCAGTAGTATACTACTCGGAAAAGACTACAAGGTTAAAGATCTTTGACTTCATGTTTAATTATTTTCATAATTAAGCACAAAGTCGGGGGCTACACCTAATAGGTGCGCCTATTCGGCGCACACTATTCCTACATCTACATGAAGCCCTTCATAGCCTCGCTGCCAGCTGACATGAAGCAGGACTCGGGAGAAGCTGCACTCAGACAAAGAGTACTCGGGAGCAATGCACTCGGGAAGACTTCACCGTGGAGGATGAGCACTCGGCATCAGCTGTGACTCAACTATGAAGGTCTCGGGGGCTACTGTGGGTGCCATGGGCCTCGGGTACCTCATGACAAGCATATGGGCCACTCGGATAGAGGATGGGCCTAGCCTTGTGATTAGAGATATAGCTAGATTCGGCAGACTTCGCCTTGTATAGAAAGGAATATACAGTCCTAGTCGGGTGCATTATATCTCTAAGGGGAGATCTCCTAGTCGTGATCCGATGGGGACTCCTACCTTGTAACCCTGTCTCCCAGTATATAAGGGGAGGCAGGGCGCCCCATGAGGGCAGGTTGAGTTGGTTCACCAGAATCACCACCACAAATCCTCAAAGGAATAACACCACAACTGGACGTAGGGTATTACCTCGCATTGAGGGCCTGAACCAGTATAAAATCTTCTGTGTTTCTTTGCAATCCACCGAGTTTCCATCCGCCGAGTAGCCCCATATATTTATTGCCGGTGTAAAACATCAACACCAGCGAACCCGAGCCGATCTCCCCTCCCCTTCGCTATAAATAGGACCCCGGGACCTCCTCTACCTCATTCCGCAGCCACCTGAGCTCGCTAAGCCCTAGAATGGCCTAGCACCGCACTCGATATAGCTGCGCCGCGCCGCCGCGCTTTAGCCAAGCCTCGCTATCGTTCCAGTCGTCACCGGTGCTCGCCGTCGCCACCGTCGGGACCGCAAGAGCAAGGAGACCCCCCGGCCACCCCTTCGCCGCCGCCGAGGACCGCCAGAGCGCTGCCGTCGTTGACAACCCAAGGACCTTTGCCACTTGGAGCTCACCGCCGGCCGTTTTCCGTTGCTGTTCGCTGTCGTTCTTTCCTCGGTAAGTTTCATCGCAACCTCCTCTACCTCTCTGTGCCTTTGCCCTGCTCCGCCGCGCCGCCGTTCGTCGATGACCATTGGGATGAGCGCACCACCCCGCTCTGGCAGGGCCGTGCCGATGTGTCGCTTGGTAAGCATCCTCGTCAGCCGCCACCTCGTCCTCTCGTCCGACTTGTTTGCCTTCTGGCGCTCACGTGTCCGCCCACGGGATTGATCTGTGGAGATTGAATCTCAGCCGTCCAATCCCCTTGATCAAATCCCAGCCGTCAGATCTAATCCCAAGGTCAATCCAAACCGTCCAAACCCGGCTATACATTCGTAGCACTCGGTCCATGGTGCACCAGTCCCCTTCCTCTCTCTACCTTGTGGGACCCACGTGTCAGCCGCCGGTTCATACTCTCTCTCCCTAGGGCTGACGTCATAAACCTTTAATTAATTTCTATAACACATGAAATCGGCTGTAAACTTTAAAAGTTCATAACTAATTCATCCAAACTCCGTTTGGGGTGATTCAACTTGCATAATTTTTTAAAAATATAGATCTACCCATTAAAAATTTAATCTTGTACTGTTGATGTGTGCTTATGTACTGTTTTTCTCATTTTGTTTATTGCCTTTAGTTGCCAACGTTCCGGAGGAGGCAGGATTCTACTAGAAGAGTTCCGAGGCCTTTGCAGAGCTGCAAGGCAAGTCACACAGATCCTAAATACCTTTGAGCATGTTGTACCCATGGTTTAAAGTTGTTTCCTTCAAATGTGCATTTATTTTGCAATGTCATCCAGACGGAAACCCTATTCTTTGATTATGGCCAATATGCTTTGATCACCTATTGTTTGTACCTACGGGATAATATGACTAGCTAGCTTTAATTATTGGTTAGCTAGAATAACTATAGGACCCTGCTTAGCCATGCTTAGAAACTATAGTGGAACTTGTGGGCTATCACTTAACTATTACTCAGACATATGGATAACATGAAATGATGATCTAGTTCACGACCGAGGTCGCATATGGTTAATTAATTGGTCAACTAAAACTTGACTAAATGGTGGGTTGTGAGTACATGGAATGTTGTTGATGCTAGTGGTGCACATGACACTTAATGTCAATGTTTTACACCGGCAATATGAATATAGGGCTACTCGTCGGATCGAAACTCGGTGGACTGCAAAGGAACACGGGAAGTTTATACTGGTTCAGGCCCTCGATGTGAGGTAATACCCTACATCCAGTTGTGGTGTATTCCTTTGAGAAATTATAGTTGTGGAGATTCTGATGAACCTCTGTATCTTCTGCCCTCAGGGGGCGTCCTGCCTCCCCTTATATACTGGGGGACAGGGGTACAAGGTAGGAGTCCCAGCCGGATTACAATCAAGGGATCTCCTCTTAGAGATATAATTTACCCGACTAGGACTGTATATTCCTTATTGTACAAGGCAATGTCTGTCGGGTTCTACCATATCTCTAATTACAAGGCTAGGCCCATCCTCTGTTCGGGTGGCCCATATGCTTGTCATGAGGTACCCGGGGCCCATGGCCTCCACAGCAGCCCCTGAGACCTTCATAGTTGAGTCACAGCTAATGCCGAGTGCTCATCCTCCACGGTGAAGTTTGCCCGAGTGCATTGCTCCCGAGTATTCTTTGTCCGAGTGCTTCTTCTTCCCGAGTCCTACTTCATGTCAGCTGGTAACGAGGCTATGAAGGGCTCCATGTAGATGTATGAATAATGTGCGCCGAATAGGCGCACCTATTAGGTGTAGCCCCCGACTTTGGGCTTAATTGTGAAAATGATTAAACATAAAGTCAAAGATCTTTAACCTAGTAGTATACTACTGGTATATGAGACTCTTCGGTATCATGTCAACCGGAAATAATTTATAGTCTTTGCTGAGTAGCATGCCACTCGTATATAGGACTCTTCGGCTTCATGTCAACTAGAAAAGGTGTTTTATAGTCTTTCCCGAGTAGTGCTCTACTCAAAAATTAGACTCTTCAGCGTCATGTCAGCTGGAAAAATATTTGCTCATGGCAAATGTTGACCAAGCATGTAGGCCGAGTACCACTTTATGAAATTTAATCCATTATGTGGTCAGGTGTACTTGAGAGATACCTGCGCCTCCAATTTTAATGGAAACCAGCTTGTGATCCTTATAAGGATATATCCTCAATACCTGGTGGATAATACAGATACCCGAACACATGTGTTCAGCAATTAGGCCTTCATGAAGCATATCTGATTATCTCATCGGTTCCTGTTGGTAGCACCAGCACCATGATTTTAACACAGCCCGTGAGCAGTCTAAGTTGAGCGTGCTACTGTAGAAACTCATATCTTGGTGGCCTAATACCGAATAAACCGGCCTAAACCGACCTACCCAACATAGCCCTATAAAAGTAGCATCCATCGCATGTCATGATGAGTACTCCAGCATCGATAACCTCAATCAGCCAGAGGAATCCTTGTCCGCAAGCCTTTTCGACTTATATTCTGGATGCAGCATGGTTGCCGCAGATGCCCGAGTAGGTATATCGCAGGATCTGCTTGCCATCCTCAGGTGTGACGCAGTGCACGAGAACTCCTAATGCGCTTTGACGACATAGGTCTTCTCTGACTTCGATAAAGCCGGATAAGGTACCCGAACCTTGCATTAGCATAGGATTCGGCTGGTGACCCTCATGGGGCGTACTTTACCCAACAGAGTTATAGCCAAATAAGGTACCCGAATCTCATAGGATTCGGCTGGTGACCCTCATGGGGCGTACCCACCTAGCAAAATTGTGGCCGAATAAGGTACCCGAATCTCGTAGGATTCGGCTGGCAACCCTCGAGGGGCGTACCTTATCCAACAGGGTCATATTTGAGCTCCAACTAGCGCCGGAGGTCAGTTAATAGCTGAATAAGGTACCCGAACCTTGCGTTAGAATAGGATTCGGCTAGCGACCCTCGAGGGGCGTACCTTACCCAACAGGGTCATATTTGAGCTCCGACTAGCGCCGGAGGTCAGTTAATAGCTGAATAAGGTACCCGAACCTTGCGTTAGAATAGGATTCGGCTAGCGACCCTTATGGGGTGTACCTTACCCAGTAGAGTTGTGACCGAATAAGGTACCCGAACCTAGCATTAGTGTAGGATTTGGCTGGCAACCCTCATGGGGGCATACCTCACCCAGCCAAGTGGTATACGAGCCTCGACTAGCGCCCGAGGTCGGTTGTTAGCTCACATGGAGCGTAGCCGGGGAAGATGACGTCCCGACTGGCGCAAGTACTCGGTCAATAGCCCTCATAGAGTATTCCGAGAGTATCTTGGCAGACTGGTCCAGCCCCGAGCTTAGGAGATAGGCTCGCAGCCCTGAGTTCCTGTCACGCGTATCCGGAGCTGGCCCTGCACTATAAAGATATCGGATGAGTAGCATCTGATGATAAAAACAATCACCCAAATAAAATGTATTTTACAATATATGTAAATACGAGTTCTTCCTCTTATTGATATTAATTTCCCTGAGTAGTTGACTCCTTACGTTTAAGCACTTTGCCCGACTAATCATAGCCCCCTAGCGTCGGGAGTTGGCTCATGGCTCTTTCCTAGACACGGGTTTTGGGTGACTTGAGTTCGTCTTTCATGGAGCAAAGTTTCACGGATCGGAATTTATGCTACTTGAGTATTTTTGCAATCATTTAAGAGCAAAAACAGAAAAAAAAAAGTGCAGCTTGTACACCTATTAGGTGTAAGCGGCTGCGGTATTGGCGAGGCCGAGTGAAGAAATATTCATCAGGAAGCGACTTAGCTGTTCGGTATTTCGGAGTGGGGATGCCATCCTTGCGTTTGGTTTTTTGAGCCCCCGAGCATGTCACTTGTTGTTCTGATAATCTTCAGTTGTAGAAGGTCGAAGACGATTGTGACCAACTGCCACAATGAAGCCGTCCGACTTGCATTTGCGATTCCCAGCTTTAGTCGGGACCGCGTCGTTGGTGTCCTTCCGCTTCTTCTGTCAGGATGCCTTTTTGTCATCGAGGGCCTTAGCAACAGCGTCGGCCGAGTTGGCGTACTTGTTCGCCATGTCGAATAGAGACTTGACAGAATTGGGAGGCTTCTGAGTGAATTTAGCGATGAACGAGGTGTTTTTGACTCCTTTTTGAAAGGCGGCGATGACAACCTCCTCCTTGATCTTTCGGATAGAATTTTTCTTCTCAGAGAACCTCTTGATGAAGTCACGAAGAGACTTGTTCTTCCTTTGATGTCCTGCTGAAGGTCACGCCGTAGTCAGCCTCGGAGATCCTGGTGGTCCTGACGGTCATCTGGATGTCGACGCCGCCGGGCATTATTGTGGTTGCCGAGTGACGTGTGACGTGACTCCGTGTGCAGCCGACTAGAGCCGGCCGCTGGGAGTCGTATTGAGGCAGATGAGATTGCCGCTGGAGAAGCCGACCTGTTGGTCGGTATGAGAGTGTCGCCCGATTGTTGGCACTGCTGGCATGCAGCAGCCGTGATCATGGCTTTTATCCTTTCTATAGTCGGGGTGGCTGGATGATTAGGCCTAAACTGGAGTGTGTCCAGCAGAGTTGTAGTGGCCACGACATTCTGTTGAGGCGTGACAAAGACGTCGTGGTCGCTGAGTCGAGTTTGCAGGATTTGTTGCTGAGCGGTTCGCCCAGTCCTGCGTAGCTCGTTGTTTCGAGCGTCGTGTTCGACCTCCTCTTGCTGTTGTTGTCGGGGGGGATCGGAGTAAGGACAACTGCGACCTCCCTAGATCCAATCTGGAGCGGCTCTGGGCCATGTCCAAACTGAACCGTAGGGGATTGGGTCTGCCGCGTGGGATGTAGATCGGTGGCGCTGCCGAGTCTGCACGGGAGATTGATGATCTCTCCCCTTCCTAGGCCGACCGGGCTGGCTTGAGGCCTAGCGCGAGTCGGATGCCGAAGGAGAGAGTTGTCCCGAGACCCGGGCAGGTGGTAGATCGCCGCAGCAAATCGACGAGGGTGGCTGCAGCGTCTTGTGGGCTGACTGGCGTGGAGTCAGCTAGTTCCTCAGCCGGTTGGATGGGGTTTGCGTCGGCCAAGGTGAGATTGCCGATTTGGTTGGCGACGAAGTCAAAGCTTTCGAAAGTTATTGTGTCTCCAGGGGAGAATTTGCCTCCGTCGACTCTGGTTGTTGGATCCATTGAGCTTGAGGTTGATCTCACCGAAGCCCCTACTTGGTGTGCCAACTGTCGATGTTAGGGCTACTCGTCGGATCGAAACTCGGTGCACTGCAAAGGAACACGGGAAGTTTATACTGGTTCAGGCTCTCGATGTGAGGTAATACCCTACGCCCAGTTGTGGTGTATTCCTTTGAGGAATTATAGTTGTGGAGATTCTGATGAACCTCTGTATCTTCTGCCCTTAGGGGGCGCCCTGCCTCCCCTTATATACTTGGGGCATAGGGGTACAAGGTAGGAGTTCTAGCCGGATTACAGCCAAGGGATCTCCTCTTAGAGATATAATTTACTAGACTAGGACTGTATATTCCTTATTGTACAAGGCAATGTCTGTCGGGTTCTACCATATCTCTAATTACAAGGCTAGGCCCATCCTCTGTCCGGGTGGCCCATATGCTTGTCATGAGGTACCCGGGGCCCATGGCCTCCACACTTAAGGACTGGTTTGTAAGTTATCTTTGTAAAGCAATACCCATACTAACCACAAGCTAGAATGGGTAATGGCGGGATTTGAAGTGTGACGAGCTCAATAGGAGGCACCAGGATATGTTTGTGGCTGTTGTAAGTCCACACATGGCAGTCAACAATAAATCCATGGTTCAGGCATCGAGCCGTCTTGCGGGAAGGCACTTGATCACCCCTACCAGAGACCGGAGGCTTGGCAGGAGGCACTCCTATTATGCGAGTTACATGGATAGTCCTGTCACAACTCCTTTTCGAGGTACCATGGTGGTATTGAGGCGCACGGCAATGTGTTGTGGGGTTTTGTCTTGTGGGAAAATTGGTACACCTCTGGCCAGAGTAAAACTGTTCGAATAGCCATACCCACGGTTAATGGGCGGCCTAGCAATGTTTTTGGTGATTACTCTCACTTATAATAAATTAATTTGTACATGAACTGGTTTAGCTCCAGGTTGGGAGTGGTTGGGCCTGTACTACCTTGGAGGGTCGTAAGGTGGTGATGAATCTTGTTTAATGATTACTTGTTTTACTACTCCCTTAAATGCTTTATTTAGATGCTATTTATGCAAATGAGCCCTATTATGCCTTCCTTTGTATATTTGTACATTTGGATCTTTGCTGTGTGGCTTGCGGAGTATTCCATGTACTCACCTTACAATCAACAATCATCATCAAAAGTGTACTACAGCGGTGAAGGATTCTTGGAGGACTAGGCGGGAACCTGGTCAAGTGCATGTGGAGTTGGAGCCGTCATACCTATCGCTAGTTACTTTTCGCTGTTAAGACATTTATTATTTTGAGAGGTGGCATTCACCTCTGTAATAATTATACTCGATATTTGTAAGACATTTTCTTTGATATCAATTATGTCATTTGTGTGCCTCGGTTCATTCCTGGATGAGGATTTTTGCACAATAAATCACCCGAATTTTGGATGAAAATTCTGGGTGTGACAAAGACCAACTCCCTCATGTGTTCTCACGTGCCCCATACCACCACGGTATTTGGACAGAAGCCGTGACATAACCCTTCACTCGGCCTAACCCTAGACAATGAAACAAACATTGACCCTTATCTATGGCCAGAACCCTGGGACAGGTAGATATGGTCCATGCCCCCGGCATCTCGGTTCTAGACCAGCCCCGGTAACCTTGATTTGCCAGAGACGTCGGTCAACAACTAGACTTCATTCTCCTCTATCCGTGTTCCATCGCCTAAGGCTGGTCTAAGCTACGAGTTAAGCCTTACCCATTAGATATGTGGTAGTACGATTATGCTTTGCAACAGAGGCCCGAAGACTGGTCCTTATGATATGGCCGAGGTGCGACTAACAGAACCCAACCATGCACCTTGAGCCCAGCCGAAAATAGGGTTTTAAGGGGATTTTGAATAGAGGAGATTCATGTCCATGCAAAACCAGCCATTCCCACAGTTACCCAAAGTGACAGTGTTATTCCCAAAGTCTAAATTATTATAAAACATCTAAACTGTTGCTAAAATAAGCAGTGCTAGGCATAACCTATAGTAGCTAGTTTGCATCATATATACAACACAAATACTAGCTGGTTTTTGGTTACCTAGGGTTGTTGTCAAGGAATTATGTCAATAATAAAGCTGTAACAAGGAATTTAGAGTACGGCTAAGTAAAACAATTATTATCATAGGAATTTTAATAAAGCAGTATGCAATAATTCAAGTAAAAATAAGTTGTAAACCATAGGTTTTCAATATGAACAAGGATTTGGGCATGACTTGCCTTGCTCGCAACCGAACTCTTCGGCGTCGACTTCGAGGAATAACGGAAGACCAGGATCTACGGCGTCTACGTCATACACAAAAGAAAAAGGCTTTACACTAAGAAAATGCATATAAACAGTGGAAATAAAGCACATAAATGGGTTGTACACATTTTAAGGAAAAATTAGAGACTTGAATGGGTCGATTCTGAGTTCAAATGGCCGAGATATGATTGTTTGAAGTTTAAATGTTTATATGGAGATTTCACATTTTCTTGATTTATTTTTATTTAGAAAAACAGTTTATTGCGTCAGCGCCGGGGGGAGGGGGGGGAGATGTTGGCGCTAACGGCGATGGAGCTTGGGAACGGCAGTGTGACAGCGAGGAAAGGCACAGGGAGCTAGGAGACGATCAAAAGAGGAAGAGGAGGACGAGTCGTCCATTTTATTGCACACGGCAAGGAAGGGGAGGCGCCGGGTGAGGGAATCGCGGCGGCGAGGAGGCTGCCATCAATGGTGCCGACAAGAAATGGGGGATTAAATCCGGGGTTTCCACTCCTGGATTGAAGGGGGTTTCCACCCCTGGACTTGGGGAATTTAAGAAAAATACCCACAAGCCAAATTGGATTCACTCTTGGGGATTTTTAATTGGTTGATGGCTCGTTTCGCATATTAATATTTCTTGAATATGTGTTAAAGCACAATTTATAACTTAAGGTGATTTCAGGGTGTTACAAACCTACCCCCTTACAGAGAATCTCGACCCTGAGATTCGGAAGCATTGATGAAGAGGTGTGGATGCGTTGACTTGAACTCGTCTTCACATTCCCATGTTGCTTCATCCTACGAGTGGTTACTCCATTTGACCTTATATAATCGAATCACTCGGCTTCAGGTGTGTCTCTCGGAGGTATCTAAAATCTTGATAGGTTTCTCCACATATGTCAGATCCTCCTGTAACTCTATCTGATCTAGGTCAGCTTGTTCCGTTGGTACCCGCAAACATTTCTTTAGCTAGGATATACGCAATACATCATGTCATCCCCCAAGGATGCAGGTAACTCGAGCTGATAAGCAACTTCTCCTCTTCTCCCCAGTATCTTATACGGTCCCACATATCTTGGTGCAAGTTTTCCTTTGGTGTTAAACCATCGTACGCCTCGGAGCGGTGTGACTCGCAGGTGCACGAAATCCCCTGCTTCAAACACCAGATCTATACGGCGATTATCTGTGTAGCTCTTTTGTCTGGACTGGGCTACTTTTTGATTTTTGTATCATTATGACCTTTTCTTCCGCTTCTCTCAGAATATCAGTTCCAAACACTTAATGTTCTCCTGATTGATCCCAAAGGAGCGGAGTTCTACACTTGTGTCCATATAGCGCCTCAAAAGGTGCCATCTTCAAATTGGCTTGATAGCTATTATTGGAAGAAAATTCAGCATAAGGGAGACTCTTATCCCATGTCTTCCCAAAGTCGAGGACGTAGGCTCAAAGCATATCCTCGAGGACCTGATTGGTTTGCTAATTCTGACCATCCGTTTGAGGATGATAAGCCGTACTAATGTTAAGTCGCGTGCCCATTTCTTCCTGCAGTTTCTACCAAAAGTTCGAAGTGAACTGACTACCCTGATCGGACATGATTCTCTTGGGCACCCCGTGATAGCACACAATCCTTGTGAAGTATAGCTCTACTAACTTACCACCAGAGTAAGTAGTTTTAACCAGAATAAAGCGTGCCACCTTTGTCAATCTATCGACAACCACCCATATTGAATCATAACCTCCTTGGGTACGTGGAAGACCAGTAATGAAGTCCATACCAATTTCCTCCCATTTCCACTCCGGTATCTTAAGCGGATGCAATAGTTCTACTGGCCTTTGATGTTCTGCTTTAACTTGTTGACACACATCACTTAAAGCCACAAATTTAGCTATTTCTCGCTTCATCCTGTCCCACCAATATCGGTCTTGCAAGTCTTGATACATCTTGGCACTGCCAGAATGAATGGAATACTGACTCTTATGTGCTTCCTGCAAAATGAGCTTCATCAATTTAGGGTCATTGGAAACCCAAATGCGCTCCCTGTTCTATACTGCACCAAACTCATCTTCCACAAAACCCACGGCTTTACCCCTTCGCATATTCTTCTTGAGTTCCTAGATATCCATATAATCCTTCTGAGCTTCATGAATCTGGTCAAGGAGTAAAGGTTTGGCCTCGAGAGTAGCCAAATATCCATGACTAACGACACAAAGATTTAAGGCCTCCATTCCTTACATAGGTCCACTGAACATTTCCTTGATTGTATGGTATTGCAATAACTTTTATGGCTCAAGGCATCTGCGACCACATTTGCCTTGCCCAGGTGATAATAGATTCCAACATCATAATCCTTGATCAATTCCAGCTATCTTCTCTAACATTGATCCGAATCTGGCTGGGTGAAGATATACTTTAATCTCTTATGATCAGTGTATATCTCACAACGATTACCTATGAGATAATGGTGCCAAATTTTTAAACCATGGACCACGGCAACCAATTCTAAATCATGGGTGGGATAATTATTCTCATGTGGTTGTAACTAACATGAAGCATAAGATACAACATGTCTTTCCTGCATCAAAACGCATCCAAGCCCTTGGCGAGATGCATCACAATACACATGAAAATCCCTACGGACATCCGGTAGAATCAACATGGGTGTTAATACTAGCTTCTTCTTGAGCAACTAAAACACCTCTTCGCACGAGGGTGTCCAGACAAATTTCTCTTTTTCCTTCAATAGTTGAGTCATGGGTCTGGCCATCTTTGAAAAATTTTCGATAAACCGGCAATAATACCCTGCTAGACCCAAGAAGCTGTGGATCTGAGTAACTGACTTGGGTTGCTTCCAATTGGTGATAGAATCCATGGTGGAGGAATCTACCACCACCCATTGAGCGGTGATAACATGACCCAAGAACTTCACTTTCAATAACCAGAACTCACACTTACTAAACTTAGCATAGAGCTGGTGTTGATGAAGCTTCTTCAAAACCAAACGTAAATGGTGTTCATGCTTCTCTTCCGATTTGGAGTAGATCACGAAATCGTAAATGAAGACCACCACAAACTTATGTAGGTACTCCATGAACACTTTATTATTCATCAAATTCATGAAAAATGCTAGAGCATTTGTTAACCTGAAAGACATCACTATGCACTCGTACAACCCATATCTGGTTGAGAAGGCTGTCTTTGGGATATCCTCCTCATGAGTTCACATCTGATGGTACCCAGATCGAAGGTCAGTCTTAGAGAATACGTTATCTTCCTTCAGTTAATCAAACAGATCATCGATCCTGGTATTCTTTATGGTAACTTCACTGAAGGCGCGATAATTGTCGATGTTTTGTATTGGCAATATTGAATATAGGGCTACTCGTTGAATCTAAACTTGATGGACTCGAAAGGACACGAAAGGTTTATCCTAGTTCAGGCCCTCAAGGTGAGGTAATACCCTATTTCTAGCCGTTTGTGTATTGCTTTCGTTGTTTCTCTAGTGAGATTGGTTATGCCCCGGGGGCTCCCTGCCTCTCCTTATATACCGAGGAGGCAAGGTTACAGGGTAGGAATCCTAGTCGGACTTGACCAAGAAATTTCCTTATCAGAACATAGAGTAATCAACTAGGACTATATCCCTTTCCTTGTCATGAAAGGTTACATGAAGCCGAGTTTACTCTGTCCCTAATTGTATGGGCCGGTTCACCCTCTATCCGAGTGGCCGTATTTGCCTTCCTTGAGGTACCCGGGGCCCATGGCCTGCACAGTAGCCCCTGAGACCTTCATAGTTAAATCACAGCTCAGGCCGAGTGCTCGTCCTCCATGGTGCAAAAGTCCCGAGTTCATTACTCCTGAGTACTCTTTGTCCGAGTACTTCTCCTGAATCCTGCTTCATGTCAGGTAGGAACAAGGTTATGAAGAGCTTCATGGAAATAATTGAATAGTGTGTGCCAAATAGGTGCACCTATTAGGTGTAGTCCTGACTTTGTGCTTAATTGAGAAACAATTAAACATAAAGTCAAAGATCTTTAACCTTTAAGTATTTCCCAAGTGCTATATTTCTCAGAAATTAGGCTCTTTAGCCAAATATTGATTGGAATTTTACTCATAACAATTTGGCTAAGCATGTAAGCCGAGTATCACTATGGATTAGATCCAATGTATGACAAGGTGTACTTGAGAGATATCTGTATCTGTAATTTTAATGGAGACAACTTTTGATCCTTATAAGAATATTTCCTCAATAGTTGTAAATAATTCAGATATCTGAACATATATGTCCAGCTATAAGCTCAACATGAAGCACATTTGATTATTTTAATTGGTTCCTATAAAATAACACCCAAGTTGTGATTTTAACACAACTGGCTAGTGGCCCAATAGGACATGCTATTTAGGAACTCATATCTTACGGCTCACTACTGAGTAGGTGTTGACGCCGAAAACCGCCGGGTGTGCCAAAAAGTTTGCTGACGATCTGGTTCGGCGCCTAGAGACACGCGAAGGCCTGGGAGATCTGCTTAGCTCCAGTGCAGGTCCTAAAATATTTGAGGTTCGTAGGCGTGCCAGTCAATTTGACCCCGCAATTGACAAGGAGATGAAGAAATTTGATTACTGATCCAATCGGCCAGTAAGCCGATACGGATTCCTTCCAGCCGATCACCGCTATGCTCGTGCCTGGGCCCTCGCCTGTACTCGCGCCCGGGTCTCGTGCTCGGGTTCTCGCTCCCGGGTCCTCGCTTGTGCTCGTGCCCGGGTCAGCAGCAACTGCATATCGGCTATCGGCCGATACGGACTGATGTAGGCTCCTTGTAGCCGATGGCCGATGGCACCTGTGTATCGGCTAGGAAACCGATAACGCTATAAGCAAATAGATAAGCTGTCAGTATAACATGTGCATCGGCTAGAAGCCAATGATAAGATGGATAGGCAAAATAGTAAGCTAGCCGACTGCCAAGGAAACACATGTGCATCGGCTAGAAAACCGATGATAATATAGATGACCAAAATAGGAAAGATAATACAGTCGGCTTTATAAAAAGATAACCTATCGGCTAAGCACTCCGATAGAACGTCGCATATACACCGATCGGCTCGACAAGGATAAATCTATTATTATCGATCTAGTAGTTCAGACCTAACTGATGCAGCACAGATCGATAATAGTAAAGGAACCTCAACAAGCCGATAAACCTAATGCAACTGTGATGTAATAAGATAACTTACCGGCTATACATTCTGATAAGACGCTTGCGCAAAAACCATCAACCTAGCAGGAACGATTTATCACTAGCAGTTCAGTAGGTCGGACCCAACCGATGCAGCACGAACTGATGATAAATCACCCCTAGTAAACTGATAAGATCTACGCACGCGTGATGTGGTATACCTGATCGGCCTAAGAGGTCGGACCGAACCGATGCAGCCGTAGACAGGGCAGATACACCTGGGTAAGGGGTGACGAGTCTTACCCTCTCGCAGGAGTTCGGACCTAACCGATGCAGCCCCGCTCGAGAAGCAAGAACCTGTCGAAAGGGTGGCGATGCGCCGAAGTTTATTGATCTGTGTGGATGATTTACAAGGTCCCCGGGCATACGTATATATACCCCGAGTTACAAGAGTCCTTATAGGACACGGAACAGGACTTTCCTAACTAGAAAAGGAAAACTAACAGACCTGATCGGACAAGAGATCAGGTTTCCTAAAAGATAAAACTATCTAATAGATAAGATAAATAACTGCCATAACGTGGCCTTCACGACTCCTTCCCAAGCTCGGACTCTTCTGGATTAGTTTCCAATGGCTGATATCGCTTCTTTCCTTAACCGAACATGGTAACGACCCGTACCAAATTTTGGCGTTAACAGTAGGCCAGCCCAAGCCAACCACCCATCGCAACCCTTTATGTATCGAGGAGAGAGAAAAGATTCCCCCTTCTTCCCCAAATCACAGAAACTCTTCGCCTTCCCAACAATCGCAAAACCTAGGGTTTCCATGCCTCCCAGCAAACCACCCCAAATCCGCAAGCCTTTTTGCATCCACCTCCGTATCCCTTCTCTAGAACCACTCAGTCTTCTTCCAACAGTTAGATCGACCGAGATGCCAAAGTCTGGATCTGACGCCACCTCGCTGCCAGCTGGAGCATGGCCGACCTCAACCATTGAGGTTGGTGTATCTTGTGTAGGAAGGGACCTTGCAAGCCAAGGAGCTTATCAACCGGCGCCCCACCATCAGAGAGTCCATCCCCACCCCGGTGAGCCACAAAATAGTGGTCTTCGAATCCTTTTTTGACAGGGGCTTAGCTCTCCCCACCTATGATTTTCTTCGAGGCCTTCTCTCATATTACCAGATCAAGCTGATTCATCTTATTCCCAACTCCATTCTCCAGATTTCCATCTTCATTACTCTTTGTGAAGCTTTTCTTGGCATCCTCCCCCACTTTAACCTCTTCCGATATTTCTACCATCTAA
Source organism: Oryza meyeriana var. granulata (assembly GCA_003991445.1). NCBI lineage: Eukaryota > Viridiplantae > Streptophyta > Magnoliopsida > Poales > Poaceae > Oryza > Oryza meyeriana. Next base: position 38,977 of record RYFJ01001807.1, read on the forward strand.
AGCCCCATCCATCCAAGCTACAGCCACAAGTGATAGGAGGGCTGGCCTTCAGCTCCGGAACGAATTGAGAAAGATATACATCCATCTCCCCCTCAAACTTGCTTAAAGGGATGGCATCAGGAGTGGTTCTACTGCTCCAATCTCGAGCCCTCCTTGCCTCCCTAAGTTGGCAATGCCCCCAAGGTGCTCGACGGTTGGTCTACACTCCCGACCGAAGCGGAAATGATCCAAGTGCACGTCTTGCTCGAGAAGCTGGCTGCCCTGAACCAAAAGGGATTGACTGGGTCTGGGTGGCACGAGCATTCCTCACCCCGTAGGATCCAGCCCCTGGAGGCCCGAGTGCACCCGGCTACTAGTACCAGGGGAAGAACGACACCACTCGGGAGAGCTCCGATTGCACAAACAAGGATGTAGTCACCGACACCTTGTGCCGGTACTTTTGCAGCGGCATTTTGGATATCCTGGATCCGAAAAAGTTTCCAAAGCCGTTCAGTCTAAAAAGGCCTCTGCTAGTGGTAAGTTGCCTGACCTCAGGTACCTTCACTTGATTGTTGATGGGTTGTATGTGATGAACGATATGATTGTGAAGTATGAAACGATGTTGTCTATCTGGTTCGCAGGAACACGTCGACTTCGTCTCTCACCCCCCAGCCAGCCGACTAGGGGTTGAAAAAGCGCCCAGCCAACCCTTCAACCGCCGAGCCCAGCTCCAAGAGAGCTGGGAAATAGTCGGCTAAGGAACCGGCAAAGAAGAAACAGACGCCGTTTAGGCCTTCTGGCGGTCTGAAGATAAAGAATACAAACACCATAGCCCCATCATCAACATCTACCACCACGCCGACAACACCACCGGCTGCTTCAACCACAGCACCGATTGTCGCACCATCGCCACCACTAGCTGCTCCAGCTGCCACGCTGTCAGCCACGTCGACTGCCCCGTCATCAAGTTGCCCACCACCCAACGCCGCGCCGACAGGCCTAGCACTGGCTGACACAGTAACAAGCGACAAGCCTTCGGGCTCACCACCACTCACCTCACCCCGTGGTGCACACGAGATGAGGTTTAGGACCTCCAAGAGGTATTCCATCTTCGAATCATCTTCAAATATCTTGGAATTACTGCCGTTTCTTGAATGTGATGCCTATTTGCAAGAAGTCCCAGTGCCCGACACCACACTGACTGAGGTTGAGGCTGAAGCCTAACAAGCCGAGCCGAGTGCTACTCCAGCCCCTGAGGCCATAGCTGAGCACTCGGAGACCCAACCCGCCTACCCTAGTAGGGACAATAGTCCCAACCGTAGAGCCAGCTCCTCCAACCGATCCAAGTCCTTCGACTCCCTTGCCGCCCTCATCTCCGTCCTCTGGAGATGATTCTAACGGTGGCATCCCCAGGCTTCCAACGCCGCCACGCAACCCCCGAAGGTGTTTAGCTGGACGAACCCGGACAGAAGCGTGGATACTTTGACTTTGGACAAGGAGGCCACTAACAAGGAGCGAATTGGGCTGTACGAGGCCATGATCAAAGCCTCGCAGCAAGTCTAGGTGAATAGTCTGACTTGGCTGAGACAACTGTATCATCATTCTGTGTTGTCACAATCAATGATCTTTGTCTTCTGTAGAAAATAACCGCAAGGTCTGGGAAGTTGAGTTGGGCTTTTGCCAGGCTCACTCCTCAAATAACTTAGCTAACCAAATTGTAGCAAGAAAAGGACAAGATACACTGGAAGGGCAAGGATCAGGAGGATTGGCTCCGTGGCGTGGTAAACAAGCTCCGGGAGGAAAAGTTCGACCTCATGGGCAAAGTCCAAGGTAAGCCTATGCCACTTCCCGAGTAGATCTTCACTGTTGTATTCTCCTAATACTTTATAGTTCGAGAGATGACCATCTACAATCAATCCAACGAACTCGGCAGCCTGAAGAAGGAGCTGGAGGAACTCGAAACTGCGAAGACCAAGCTGGAAAGTGAATTTGCAGGTACGCCACTCTGCTTCTGGTGTCTGCCTCCGAGTATTTGTTGGCTTGTTTTGTTTGATCTTCTTACAGCTTGCCCCTTGGACAGACTACAAGGTCAAGGTGCAATCGTAGTTCGAGACCTTTGGCAAGCAGATTCGACTCGTGGAAGACTCCCGCAACGCCCTAGTTGATGCTGCCAAGGCCTTATTGGATATTAGTAGCAGGAGGAGGCTGGCCCCTGCACTGCTACCACCGCCCAAGTACTTCAATGTCCTTAGGCAGCTCTGAAGACCCTACACTATCCCCGAGTGGATATTGAGGCAGTCGGCGAGGAGTTCACTGACAGCACAACTCCCGAGCAGGAGTTGGAATTGATCAACCAGGCGCATAGCACGGCAAAAACAATTGTTGAAGACCTGTGATTGTAATTGCAAGTACAAAAACTAGGATTACTCCATGCATGATTGATGGAAGTGTATGAACAATGTCTGTGGTTGTACAAATTGTAATTATCTTGGTTTTTAGTTGCTTGTAAGATAGGCCAAGTACTTGTACTGTCGTTGCCATCATTAGACTTATCCGACTAGCTGCGTATGCTGAGTGATATGGATTAACTTAAAAGGCGCTTATCCTGTTAGAGCTATACTCGGTACGATTAGCATGATTGTTATAAGACTTCGTGACTTAGACAAAAAAACACTCGGGTTTGAACAAGATAAAGCAAAGCCATGATATTATCATGTTGCTCCCGACTCACTACTCGGTTGGAAATAATTAGCGTAGTGAGTCAGAGTATAAACACTTTATTCATATATGTATGAACTGAACATAATACAATGCTTAGGTATAGAAAAGATGTAGCTGTTCTATTTTCCATGAGTTGTCAACCAGGGAGTGTTGATGTTTTGTATCGGCTGTATTGAATACGTGGCTATTCATCGGACCTAAACTATACGGACTTTGAAAGACAAGACAATTTATACTAGTTTAGGCCCTTGGGGTGAGGTAATACCCTACTTCCAGTGGTGGTGCATTGCTTTCGCTATAAGGATTGATCTCTGGTAAGATTCTATATGCTCTAGGGGGCTCCTTGCCTCTCCTTATATACCGAGGAGGCAAGGTTACAAGATAGGAATCTCAGTCGGAGTCGACCAAGGGATTTCCTTCTAAGAAGATAGAGTAACCTGCTAGGACTATATCCTTTTCCTTGTCGTGCAAGGTTACATGAAGCCGAGTTCTACTATATCCCTAATTACATGGGCCGGTCCACCATCTATTCGAGTGGCTGTATTGCCTTCCTTGAGGTGCCCGGGGCCCATGGCCTCCATAGTAGCCCCTGAGACCTTCATAGGTGAGTCACAACTGATGTCGAGTGCTCATCCTCCATGGTGAAGAACTCCCGAGTATAGTGCTCCCGAGTACTCTTTATCCGAGTGCTTCTTCTCCCGAGTCCTGCTTCATGTCGGCTGGCAATGAGACTATGAAGGGCTTTATGAAAAATATGAATAGTGTGCACCGAATAGGCACACCAATTAGTTGTAGCCCCCAACTTTGTGGTTAATTGAGAAACAATTAAATATAAAGTCAAAGATCATTAATCTTTAAGTCTTTTCCAAGTGATATATTTCTCAGAAATTGGACTTCTTCAGCATTCTATCGGCTGGAAAATTGTTTTGCTCAAGGCAATTTGGCTAAGCATGTAGGACGAGTACCAATATGGAGTTAATCCACTATGTGGTGAGGTGTACTTGAGAGATACCTGCATCCCCAATTTTAATGAAGACCGGCTATTTATCCTTATAAGGATATATCCTCAATACCTCTTAAATAATACAGATATCTGAACTTACGTGCCCAGCAAATAGGCTTAGCATGAAACATATTTGATTATTTTAATCGGCACCTGTAAAATAGCACCCAGATTGTGATTTTAACACAGCTGGCTATCGGCCCAATAGAACATGCTATTTAGGAACTCATATCTTAAGGCCCACTACTGAGCAAGCCGGTCCAAGCCAACCACCCAGCACAACCCTTTAAGTATCGAGGAGAGAGAAAAGATTCCCCTTTCTTCCTCAAATTACCAAATCACTTCATCTTCCAGATCCACGTGCAAAGCTCTCGTGCTCTCCGTCCCCAAAACTAGGGTTTCCACACAACTCGAGATTCTCTCCATAGATCTGCAAAGTCCTCCAACCCAGTGTCGATTCTCTCCATTTAGAAACTTCCCCTCTCTTTCTAGGCTCTAACCATGCTAAGGTCACCGTCCGACGCTCCCCACATCCCAGCAGGGACCTGGCCAACATCAACCCCATGCTCCTCTAAGCTAGCACACCTAGAAAGAAACAAGTGCCTCCAAGCTAAAGAACTCATCAACTAGCGCCCGGCCAAAGGTGAGACAATCCATACCCCTGACTCCCGCGAGATTGTGGTTTTCAAGTCTTTCTTTGATAGGGGTTTTGCTCTTCCCACCTCCGACTTCTTCTGGGGTCTTCTTGATTATTACCAGATCGAGCTTGTCCATCTCAACCCCAATTCCATCCTTCAGATCTCCATCTTTGTAACTCTCTATGATGCCTTCCTCGGGATTGATCCCCATTTCAACCTTTTCCACTACTTCTTCCACATTAAGCCCCAACCATCCAAGTCCAATCCTCAAGTCATAGGGGGAGCTAGGCTTCAGCTTACGAATGAGATTAAGGTGGTTTATCTTCACCTCTCCCTAAAGATTACCTTGAAAGGGTGTCATCAGGAGTGGTTTTACTATTCAAATCCAGAACCCTCCCTGCCATCTTTTGTTGGGAATCCTCCCAAAGTCTTGGAGTGCTGGTCGGCTCTCCCCTCGGAGGCCGATATAATGTAGGTGTGGCAGCTGGTGGATAAGATTGAAGTTTTGAAGAAAAAAGGTTTGACTAGGCCTTGGGTCGCCTAGACATTCTAGAACTGGTGCACGCAGCCCCTAAAAGCTAGGATTCACCCCGGGTATGAATACCAGGGGAAGAATGATCCAACTCGGGAATGCACTGACCTCGTCATCAAGGACACAGTGACAGATACTCTGCTGCCCTACTTCATCAACGGCGTAGTAGATACTCTAGATGCTGAGGAGTGTCCCAAGCCCTACTGCTTGAGTAGGCCAAGGCCGACAGTAAGCTCTTGATATCGGGCTATCTTGATATTTGCCAGTGATGATTGCTCTAAATTTGAATTGTATGAGATTGTCTTCATATGCATTGTTTGCAGGAAAATACTAACTTTGTGTTGAACCCTCCCAGCCTAGCAACCGGGGGGGGGGGGGAGGGGGGAAGAAAATGGCCAGCTAGCCCATCGGCGGACCAACCTAACTCTAAGAGAGCTGGGAAGCAACCTATGCAGAACTAGGCCAAGCCTAAGAGCACGCTGACTAAGGCGTCAGGCGGTCCTAGGATCAGGGACACTGATAGCGCTGTTCCAGCGCCTACTATAGCCCCACCTGCTGCGTAGATCACACCACCGACCCAGCCGACCGCATCGACTGCGGATCCGGCTGGCCCCAGCAACACTCCACCTAGTGCCATGCCTCAAGGTTAAGCCTTAGGGCTCTTCGTTGATTACCTCCCCCCCGTGATACATAGGGGTGGAGGTTTAAGACTTCCAAGAGGTATGTGGTCTTCTGTCTTCAAATAACTTGAAGTGATTTACATTGTCTTTATTGCAGTATGAATTTGTAGGAAGCCAAGTGACTCTGACCACAAAGGGCCAGAGGCACCTACCCCCATCGTTGACCCTGCCCCGACTTGGGTCGAAGAAGAGAGAGAACTGCCCGAGCTGACTGCTACCCTAGCCCCCGAGGGCTAAGTTACGCACTTGGCTAAACCACCAGCCTCACCTAGTCAGGAAGTTGCAGAGCCTCACCTAGGGTGTTCCATTGGACTAACCCTGATGGGAACATGGATACTCTAAAGCTAGATGAAGAGGCAGCTAGAAAGGAGCGGATTGAGCTCTATGAGGCCACTATCAAGGCTTCGAGGCAAGTACAGGTAAACAACTCGACTAATCTTTCTCAACTTCGTTTTTGATCACATAGCTTTGTAGCTAACTGCCATGTTGTCACACCTGGAATTTCCATCCAAAATTCGGGTGATTTAGTATACGTAAATTCTCGTCCAGGAATCAACCAAGGCACACAAACAACATATTTGATATCAAAGTAAATGTCTTACGTAAAATAATTGTATTTATTACAGAGGCGAATGGAACCTCTCAAAGACAAAAATCTAAGCAGCGGAAATACACTACGGACGATGTGAGGACTCCAAATCCACAGGCACTTGACTAGGCTCCCGCTCAGTCCTCCAAGAATCCTTCATCGCTGAAGTACTCCTGTGATGATGATTGTTGATTTCAAGGTGAGTACATGAAATACTCCGCAAGCCACACAACAAATATGCAAATGCACAGATATCCAAAGGATGACATAATAGGGCTTATTGGCATAAACAACATTTAATAAAGCATTTAAGAAAGTAGTAAAATAAGTTATCATTAAACAATATTAACCAACACTATACCACTCTCCAGAGCGGTACGGCCCAACCACTCCCAACCTGGAGCTATCAATATTTCATCATTTATTATTAGTGTAGAATACTGTGGGACTAATCACGAAAAACATAGCTAGGCCGCCCATTAACCGCGGGCACGGCTATTCGAACAATTTTACTCTTGCTAGAGATGTACCAATTTACCCACAAGACACAACCCCACAACATGTTACCGTGCGCCTCAATACCACCATGGTACCTCGGAAAGGAGTTGTGACAAGATTATCCGTGTGACTTGCACAATAGGAGAGCCTCCCGCCAAGCCTCCGGTCTCCGGTAGGGGTGATCAAGTGCCTTCCTGCAAGATGGCTTGACACCCGAACTCATGGACTTACCAATTGCCATGTGTGGACTTATATCAGCCACAAACAAAGCCCTGATACCTCCTATTGAACTCATCACACTTCAAATCCCTCCATTACCTATTCTAGCTTGTGGTTAGTACGAGTGTTGCTTCGCAAGAAGTAGTCCATGAACCGGTCCTTAAGTGTCATGAGCACCACTAGCATCAACCACAATCCTGGTGCTCACAACTCACCATTTAGTCAAGTTTTAGTTGACCATTAAATTAATCTCACACGACTACAGTCATGAACTGAATCATCATTTCAGGTGGACTGATAATATAATCAATATTTAAGTGATCGCTAAAAAGTTATACTATAGTTTCTAAGCATGGCTAAGCAGGGTCCTAGAATCACTCTAGCTAACCAATAATTAAAGCTAGCTAGTTTCATTAATCCCATAGGTACAATAATAGGTAATCAAAGCAATAGGGCTATAAACAAAGATCAGGGTTTTCCCTCTTGATGACATTGTAAAATCAATGCATATTTGAAGGAAAATAGCATTAAACCATAGGTACAACATGCTCAAAGGTGTTTAGGATCTGTGTGACTTGCCTTGCTGCTCTGCGAAGGTTTTAGAACTCTCCTCGTAAAGCCATGGCTCTTATGGAACGTCGGCGGCTAAAGGCAATAAAGAAAAATAAGGAAACCAGTACATAAGCACACATCAACATTGCAATATTATATTTTTAATGGGTAGATCTTGATTTTTAAAGAATTTTGCAAGTTGAATCACCCCAAACGGAGTTAGGATGAATTAGTTATGAATTTTAGAAGTTTTAACCCTTTTAAAGCCTATTTAAAAAGATTAAACCGATATATTGCGTCATTTATTATTTATTTCTGTACTGGAAAAGGGGATTATGATGTCAGCCCTGGATCTGGGGTGGCTGACCACCGGGGCCCACAAATCAGAGAGAGAAGGGGCTCGGTCTACGGTAGACCTAGTCCACCAAGTGGTTTCATAAGGAATCGACGGTCTAGATCTGATCGAGGAAGATTGGATGGTCTAGATTAGATCTCAGGATTTAGATGGGTTTGGATGGCCAAGATTTAACTAAGGATAGATTGGATGGCTAGGACTTAACCAACATGATTCGACGACTACGATTGGTCTTGATTGGATTGGACCCACAGGGCTGATGTGGCGCTGACCTGGCACCGATGTGGCAGCCACGTCAGCAACCGACAGCGGCGGCTGCTTGGGGACCGATGGTCGACAGTGAACGGCGGTGCGGCGAGGCACGGCGAAAGCACAGATGGGTAGAGGGGATCAGGGTGATCCTTACCAAAGCAAAACGGCGATGGAAAACGACCGATGGTGAGCTTCAAGCGGCAGAGGGGTTTGGGTCTTTGCGGCGACGCTATTTCAATGGTCTTCGTCGGCTGTGAAGGGGCGACCGGGGTCCTCCTTGGTCCTGCGGTCTCGACGGCGGCGAAGGCGAGCACCGGCGGTGACTAAAGCGGCGGTGGAGCTCGGCTGGAAGGTGGCAATAGCGGCGGAGAGGATTGGAGCAGCACTAGGGCGACAGGAGCGTAGGCGAGCTCTGGTGATAGCGGAAGGGGAGAACGGGAGGCCCGGGCATACTATTTATTGTGGAAGGGGAGCTCGGCTTGGGTTCGGTTGCGGCGGTGGTTAGGTTTTTCCTTGAGTCCCAAAGCTTGACAAGCTTGAGTTGACGTTGTTTCCTTCGGGTTCTCTCTACGATTCTTGGGGGAAAAGGAAGAGGAAGTCAAGGGGATCAAAACTCCTCAACTAATTTGGGGAAAACCCAACTGGAGCGAGTGGATTGGAGCGGGATTCACGGCGGCGGGATCGGGAGGAATAGGAGCTCTCTGACGCGAGGTCGGAGATGATCCTAATTGGTGGGCCCCACCCATCGGTGGTAGCGAGGCCGTGGTGCGGCGGGTAGGCCGAGCCAAGGGGCTTTGCCGCCACGGGCTTGCGCAGGCAGGGAGAGGAACATGGATGGGCCAAAATTTGGCCCAGTGACCCGAGAAGGATTTTTAAAAGGTTTTTCTTTTGTTTAATTGCTGAAATGCTTGTTTCAATTATTAAAAATACTTCCCTTGCTTAAATAATTCCTAGAAAATTTCTAGAGCTAAAGGATTAAGCAAAGTATTTTATAAAATTTTATCTAGACCAACTTTTGTTGAAAATTTTCTCTGATTTTCATGATTTCACTCCTTGGGGTTATTAAAATAATTTCTAAAAATACTTTTCACATGATTTATTTATTTAGGGAATTTTCAGGATGTGACAAACTTACCCCCCATAAACGAAATCTCGTCCCGAGATTCGAAAGATCAGGCGAAGAGATCCGGGTGGGCAGACTTCAATAGCTGATGTCGCCGAAGTGTCTCTAGGACAATATGAAGATGTTGTTCATGCTCTTCTTTAGTATTAGAGTAGATGAGGATATCATCGATGAAAACTACCACGAACTTATCTAGGTATTCCATGAATACTTTGTTCATCAAGTTCATGAAGAAAGCAGGGGCATTCGTCAATCCAAAGGACATGACGGTGCACTCATATAGCCCATATCGAGTGGTAAAAGCGGTCTTGGGGATGTCTTTGTCTTCGATCCTCAACTGGTGATAACTGGAACGGAGATCTATCTTGGAGAACACTGTGGCTCCTTCCAATTGATCAAACAGATTGTCGATTCTGGGCAAAGGGTACTTGTTCTTGATAGTGACTTCATTTAGTGCATGATAATCCACACACATCCTTTGGGTTCCATCCTTCCTTTCCACAAAAATGACTGGTGCTCCCCAAGGTGACGTACTGGGTCTAATATAACCAACCCCAAGCCATAGTGTGAAATCCCAACCAGATTACTTCAATTCGCTTCCGATGCTCCGTCTCGGGCCGAGCAGTAGAGCTTGACTCCAGCATGAAACAATCCAGGGTCAAACGAAGATACTTGTTAGCCTAGCCCCATGTGTATCCGTAGCCTTCCATGTTTTGAGAATCTCATATTTCTTCGTAGCACGTGTGTCCTTCGTATGTTCCGTCGCTTGTTCCAGGATAAGTAGATTTTCTACCAACCAAGTAGAATCAGCCTGAGAATCTGTAGCTGAGAATACGGGGAACCCTGCTTTTGTCCTCTGCCCGTCTCATCGCCTTATGAGCAGTCATAATATAAGTTTTGCTTACTGTCACGTGGTCCGCCTCCTCACTCAACTTCAGAATCAAACCACCTTCCGGCTTCGTACTACTACTACCTCCTAGGTCGTTGTTCTTTCCATTGCTTCATTTCATTTAGAAGCTAGCAAGACTTCTTAATCCATCTTCCCTATCTAACTGTATGTAGGCGGGGATTCACTAAATCCTTCTTTTTTTTCCTTATGACCAGCAGAGTCCCGTCTCTCTCGTCTGCTTGAAACGGAAGCAGAAACAGCCCCCTTCTATCAAACATCCTTCCCTCCCAAAGCAAGGCCTATGCCTCCTAATGTGGAGTGGAATCAGCCACTCATTCCCCCCCAGCTGATCTAGAACTCGATTGTTGTCTTTCGCGCTCTTTCTTCTTTCTCCTGGCTAGGATGTTCAAACAAAGTAGAGCAGGGCCAATGCGCGTAGAGTAAGCTTTACCCACTTGAGTTTAGGAAGTGAACAGAGGAAAGGAGTAGGAGAGTCTCAATCTTTAGTTGGCCGGGGAGTGGATTCATTCAAAGAGAAGTTACCTTTTCTTCTTTCCATTGATACCTATTATTTTGGTACCCTGGTATGGTATTCAGTCTGGGAGTACCCTTCTTTTGGCATGGGCTGTAAGTATCTTTCTTAAGGGAGTTTACCAGGAAGTGGGCCACCCCTGGAAGTTTTCCCCGTGGATGTTTAGCAGCCTTGCGATGACCTCTTCCTTTAGTCAGTTAAGCCAGTGAGTCTAGTTGATAGAGAGTTTCTTTACGGGATGGAAGCCTTTGTGTCTAGCTAGGGCCTTGTTCGGCTAGTCTTTTGTATCCTATCTCCTCTAATAAGCAATAAATGTTACCATGATTTTCACAAATATGAAACAAATTACTACTAAATTAGTTAGTTTCCTTCATACTTCTAGTCATCAAGGCAGGGTTCTATTTTGGTTAGTTCTACCGGAGATAGGTATGGAAGCCACTAAGAGTATATAACCTGGTATGCTTCTGACATCACCTCCGACCTTTTTTTTCAATTTCTATCCTACTTCACTCTTTCCTCCCTGAAGAAAAAGAGGGAGGAAAGAGTAGTCAGCAGGATTTGGCAAGCCGAAGAAGAAGAATGAATTCCAAGTGCTCTCTTCTAAGGTGAAGTAATGACTGAGTCCATGTTTGTCCACCGGAATGGCTGACTTGATCTTCCCATCATCTCTATAATTATCTTTTCTTGCTAACTTCACGGAGACTGAGATCCATGGTATAAACCTATTTTCCTCAAGGTTCAGCTTGATAAGCCGTAGCTTTCTATCTCGCTCTTCTCTTCAGCATTCCATCCCCGGGGCATTTAACCTTGTTTTTCCCTTGTGAGCCGCCTATGTAAATCCATGATCTTTTGGCAAATTGGAATCAATCATCGCTCTAGTGAGTAACGTATTTTTTGGACTTGTAATAATAGCCTTGTCCAGTAGCGAAGTACTAACTTCTTTACTTTGCTTGCCCTGTCCGCCTTTCAGGAAGCCTACTTGGCGATGAACAAGACTTTGAAGGTCGAGTAAACTATTCGAAGGATCGCCGATTCAGTTCTCTTTTTTGATGTTGTAGAGTACAAGTCCGTAACTGGTCTTTTCTTTGGGAATGGTAACCTTACCCCGTGGTCAAACTCTTGTCTTGTGGGTGGTCAATCTCAAACTCTTTATTAGTATAGACTGATATTCTAAGAAGGCTAATAATCATTCTCAAAAAATCCTTGCCTAAATCTGCGCCATCGGTGTCCGTCTAGTGAAGATAGCTAATGGATTCCTCCCCAAGCTTCTTTCTTATTAGTTGCCTCAGCACCTGAGTAATAGACAGTGGGACTAGTTCTTAGTAAGCAAGCACCTCCTTGAGTGTCCAGTGTCAAAAGAATGCTAGGACCAGCCGATCCATCCAAGGTGAATGAGCCGCACGCGCCTCTTGAGCTACTCAATTCTCTCTTCAAGATCTTAGTAATCTTCATCTAGCGCCTAGGTATTTACTCATACCCCGGGTTACACCTTTCTCAACCTCAGTATGTTCGTGACCTTTTGGTTCATAGTAAAATGGCTGGAGCCAAATCGTGCCTCACACCTATAATACCTGGTGAAGCACTTTCTAAGTTTAGTGGTACACCAATGAACGATCCCCACCTCTATCGTAGTGCTCTCCAATATGCTACTATCACCAGACCAGATATCACCTTTGCGGTTCACAAGGCATCGCATTTCATGCATCAGCCCACTGCACTGGACAGCGTTAAAGCGTGTTCTGCCTTATCTCAAAGGTAATGGCATTCACATCTCGACCCGCTCGCCTCTAGAAAACCATGCCTATAGCGACGCAGACTGGCCCGTCCTTTAGGCACCTTTGGAAGGCAGGGGGCAACCTAGTTTTTAAGGTCAAGTACCCATTTATTCACCCAATCAAGTCAGCAGGATCCACAGAAGCAGTCTTTTCCACCACATCTCCCGGGCCATCGAATAAGATTTGATTTGTTTACGAGCGTATCTTTTTAGACTAAGATTTTCTGAAAGAGCGAAGCAAGTCAGCCGTCTACTTTCCCAACCGAGTATTATAATGAGCCAAAGCCAGCCGAAGAATCTTTTGGTTGTGTCCCCGTGGATAGTGTCCCTTAGTTTTGGGTATAGCCGGAATTACAAACTTTCAATTAGAATAAATCCGCCTAGAAAAAGTAATTCCTTTTATCGGCTCACCTATTTGCTGATGAATCTTACTTGCTTGTTGGTAGCGGAGGGTTGGTTTTTTCAGTTCCTTATTTGTCTACCTTCTCTACTCGAAATGGTAACCAGACCTTACAATTCAAATCTCTTAGACTAGAGCTCCCAGGATAAGATTTTTTTTATCTATCGAGCGAGCCAGCTATAGGCCCACCAGCCAGTGCCAGGTTTGGATATGCAAGTTTCGTGCCAGCCAGTCCATGACCCTCCCCGGCAAGTCAATAATCTTTTTCCTCTTCAAGTGAGGAAGAAGTGTCAAAGTCTGTGATCTAAGTACCTGTTCTCTCAGTACCTTACAGTAGTGAATACCCTGTCTTGTTAGAAGGAGATTTTGGCTATTAGATAGCCCCAAACCTTGTCAGTCAGGATTTTAGTTGCTTCTTTGTAGGTGGATACTTAACTCGCTCTCTGTAGGTTATGGGTATCGGGTCAACCTTCCTTATCGAGGAACCCTTCCTTCTCACTCTGCTTTTTGACCAGCTTTTTGTCCAGCCCTTTTGCCGAAGGCTCGCCCACAAAAGCAGAGCTAAGGGTAAGAAAGCTAGTAAGAAGCTGGCTAAAGGACGGATCGAGTAGGAAACCCCATATTTTGGTCATAACATTGATTTGAACTAAAGAAGGAAGTTTTTTTCTGTATAAAGAGAAGGGATTGGAATCACGGTAGCAGTAGAAGTTCACGCCGCTGGCTAGTCGTATCTGGCTATTTGTATATTTGATCAAGATCCTGCTCTTTCCATTGTTTTTTCAGAGCAACACGCCGCAGCCTCTCCCATTCTCAACACGCCGCTGTACATTTCCATCTTGCCTTCGTAATCATGCTAGCAGTGATAATAAGAATTCTATCATAAGAACACTAGCTGGAGAAGGGAATCTGTATCTGACCATAGAAATCTGTCTATTGTAATAATTCCATCGTCATCTGGTTATCTGGACATTGACATCAGACCAGCTATTTCCATTGTTATCAAAGGCCGGAGTCAATAGGTTTCGTTCACTTAGGACGCTGTTGCCCAACCAAGCCCCATAACCTTTATATCCAAGGAACACTGTCCAAGGTTTTTCCCCGATACCCGATTCCCGAGCGTTGAGAAATACTGGTTTATTGAGTCAAAGCAGAGTGACCTGCGGCCTGGTGTTAGCAGGTTGAGGACACCAAACAAAAGCTGGAAAAATCAGAACTATATAAGAGTTTGATTGGATTCGCCAACCTCCCTAAATTTGCCAACCAAAAACTGTCCCGATAAATAAGCTTTCCCCGAGAAGCTGATTTAGTTAGTGAGCGAGCCGCTCTTTTGCTCCGCACCTATAGTAAAAAATTCTACCCAGGCGCGAAGCGTAGGAGGCAAAACAAAAAGTGTTAAAAAGAAGAGAGATACCAAGCCGGGCAACTTCCCCTAGTAACTACTGAACACAAAAGCCAAGGTGACCCAGAACAATTATTTCACTTATTTCTAGTTTAAGAAGGACCTTGTGCGTGGTTCACGACTCCCGGTGCTTAGAGATGCGGTTCACTACAGCAGTGGTAAGAAAAGCAAGAAAACTGGTATCAAGAGATGGAAGTGAAAGAAGAACTGTTGATCGACCGGTGGTTTGGGTCTTGCCTTTTAGGATTCGTATTCCTATTTCTTTCTTTGGATTGAGCGACAAAAAACAAGAGTGAGAATGCAGGATTGAAGTTCAGTACTTGCTTACTAGCTTTCTACTTGGCAGGGACTGGGGTTCGTGGTAGACTTACTTGTCTATGCAGGCGTGAAACAATCTTCCTTTCCTCTGGACTTTATCATCATTGCGTCCTTTCAGACTTCTGGAGTCTAGGAAGCTGCATCAAGTACATTCAGAGAAAAGAAATTGTTACACGACAAAAATAAGCAAATATAATAAACGTATATATATTTTGATGATTTACTACTTACAGCTGCAGGGTTCGTGGAGTAACTCCCATTCACCCTAGGGTACTCACAGACATAATATCCACATAGGATGCTTCCCTTGGGTTGCTTGTGGCACTTTGTAAGACATAAAAAAACAATGTTAATTAGTTACATGGATTAGCACACAGACTTATAAGAAATGTATCCATCATTAATTACCGGCCACTTATTGTAGACGAGCAAATCGTCTCTTTTCTCCAACCGCTCTTCGCCCTCTCGGTAGTAAAGCTTGTAGGCGCTGTCCAAGCAAATAGAGGGAGTTTGTCATACATATAAGAATAGCTAGTGAATGAGAAGTCCATAGTTAAAATTTGTATATATCACTTACTAATAAAAAATTCCGAGGAATTCGCTATAGGTACTTTGCTTCTTGTCGAGAGGGTCTAGTACCACAGCTTCGCCATACTTTGGATATAGAAGAAAGCAAATTCAATGGTCGCTACACAAAATACCGTGAAATGTTTTATTAGTCGAGTCATGATTAAGTAGAGGGGAAGTATGGATAGGATATCAAACTTACCCAAAGTTGTATGGAGCGTATATGCATCTTTTGTCCTAGTGCATTGCCTGACCTATGTAAGCGGCCACCTCCAGATTTTTAATATTATGCCTTTCCGCTACGTAGGCATCCCTCTCTGTGGGAGTCATGGCCTGTAGCTCCGAAGACATATATTTCTTGTCTAGTTTGAAGGTGTGGTTTGGCTCACTTATTCGACATGGGTTTAGGAAGCCGACATGTATATGTATTTTTCCGTTATGTCGTAATTCATCTTGCAAAAAAGGATGATCAAATTAGGTTGTGGGTAATGTATAGGTAGTCTAGACAAGTACAATGTAGTGGTTGTATACTTACGGGCACCACACGGAGATCAAATTTGTGTCTAGCTTATCTCGGCGGAAGAGGGCATGCATATCCCTAAAATCCATGTAAAATTGGCATGGCCCGCTCATGAACACATCTGCCGGCACGTCGACGCTTATCTCTCTGATACCAAACATGTATGCAAGCATGTACCATTCATGCCACCTTTTTAGCTGCCAAGGTCCTTGGGCTAATTTCCAAAGTGGTTGGAATGGCTTGCCATGTTCATAATTTTGCGGCACATCATCCGATGGGAAAAAATCCATGCCTTTGGACAAGCTTATTTTCAGGCCCTCTGCATTTTGTTGGTCTTCATCGACCTTACTTTTCCCCTTGTCCTCTATCCCACTCCCCTTGAAAGATTGCACCCTCCATCTCTGTTTGTGAGAATCCTTTGATTTGTGCTCATGGGCTCAGATCTTAAGTGGGACGGAGGCGGCTTTTTCTTCCTGGGGACGTGCCTCTGCAATTTCTGTAGGCGCCTCAGACTGTGGAGGCGCCTCATGCTGATTTCCTTCTTCTTGCAGACGGCCCTTAGCAATTTCTGGCTCAGCCACCATTTGAGGCGCCTCAGGTTGATTTGCTTGTTGTTGTGGAGGCGCCTTAGGTTGATTGATTGGTTGCTGGGGAGGTGACGGTGGCGGCTGAGGTGAAAGAAACCTAGGCGAAGCGGGAGATGGCGACACTAGTCTCCTTGGTGGAGGAACCGTTGAGATTCCTATGACAATATCTTTTTTGTGCCACAAAATAATCTGGGCCACCGCATCTCCTAGGTATACTATCCCCTCGAGGGTTGGAAGGTCTATCTCGTACCTCATGTGATCTTCATAGACCTTCTGCACCTCTACCTTGGCATAGTCCTCCAGAATATCCGTGTAGTGAAACCTACCGCCCGGCATTGCCCTTCCCATGGCAACTTCTATTGTCCTTCCTGCCCTTCCGACCGGGACGTGCAGTTTGCAAGGTGTGTCTTCGTTTAGATCGCCGACTAGATACCTCGGTCCGGACGCAGATATAGGGTCGCTCTAGGGCATTTCTTGGAAAGATCCACCCATGAATTGGCAGTGCTCTACCATGAATCTGTTCATCTCTGCATACACCTGCTGCCTTACGTGCAACACGATCTCTTCCTTGTACTGGTTATGCTTCTTGTAGCTTTTAGCATCTTTTCTGAAGCCTTCCTTCGATGAAAGTTTTGAAGAGACCCCTTGAACGCGACCTGAGTGCTCAGGGTTGCCCAACATGCATGATAGTTCTTCGATCTCCCTGTCCGGTGTGAATATCCCAAGCTTTTGCCTTTCGGCGATTGACTTCATTTGGTCTGGTACTTGTTGTAGCTTAGGGTCTGTAAAAACTACATCGCCCTCCTGCGTAAATGATGGCATTCTTGCATGCACCCAGTTCTTGCTCCGTTCATCGTGACCATCTATAGGTACTGGTTTCCCTGCCTTTCTCAATTCTTCTTCCTCCTTTCTCCACTTCTTGATCTTAGGGCGGTAACTAGTCGAGCCCAAATGATGGGATATGTGTTTCTCCTTGCCAGTTCGGACATTTTCCTGCTCTGTTCGAGTTGTTCTGTTGAGGTCTTCATTGAGACGAACTCTTCCCACTGGGCCTGTGTTATCTTCCCATAATCTCTAAAAGGGGTTTTTATCTTTCTTCAAATGAAACTTGTTGAGATCATATTTTCAGTTCCGCCAAAGCTTTCATATAGTCTTTAGCCCAAATTCCTTCGCTTCTGTCTCTGTCCCTTCTGGAAATATGATCCGCCTTTTCAACTCCATCCAGCATAACTCCTTTTCCAGGGGTAACCTTCTTCCAACTTTTGAATGTGATCTCCACGTTATCCCTTACTACAGCTCCGCATTGGTTGTTGTACTTGACACAGGCCTCTTCCGGCGATAGGGGTTCCCCTTTGGGACTAAGGTGTGTGACGATGTAGGTTTTGTCTGACAGCTTGTTTTTGCTTCGCTCTCCCCTTCTACATTTTGGCTTAGCTACCTCTCTGGGTTGCACGGCAGTTTCTTCTCCCAACTGCGTTCCCCTCTCTTCTGGCGATGTTACGGCTTTCCGTTTGGACTGTTGTGGGGCATCCTTCTAGTGCAGCATTAACGTGAATCGATCAAAATGTGCACATAAAAAAAGGTTAGATAGAAGACATGATATCCGACTAAAACCGACTTAACGGGCGGGACGTAATTGGAGTCAACCTCGTCATCGTCCCCGCCCTTTCTCTTCCTTTGGGGAGATGGGCACAAATCACTCGGCGTGTGCCATGAAGACTCACTCGTGGGAGCGTCGGCGTCGTCCGAGCTTGACAATGGACACTCGGGCACTGCCTGCGTGCATACTATTCGAAGTTCTTCGGAAGCCATGAGTTGAGGTTCATCCGAGCTCTTGTCACCCGCCTGTGGCACTTCGGTTGGTTTTTCCATCGTATTAGTTATAGAATATTGGAAGATATGTTCCGAAATCAATTATTTGCATTAAAATTAACCTATTTGCATCGGAAATAAACCTATTTGCATCGGATTCAATTATTTTCATCAAAATCAACCTATTTTGCATCGAAATTAACCTATGTGCATCGAAAATAAAGCTATTTTGCATCGAAATTAATTATTTGCATCGAAATTAATTATTTCCATCAAAATAAACCTATTCGCATCGAAATCACTATTTGCATCAGATTCAATTATTTCCATCAAAATTAACCTATTTTGCATCGAGTTCAATTATTTGTATCAAAATTAATTATTTGTATTGAAATTAACCTATTTTCATCGAAATCAACCAATTTGCATTGAAATAAATCTATTTGCATCAAAATAAACTATTACAATCGAAATTCACCTATTTGCATTGGATTCAATTATTTGCAACAAAATTAACCTATTTTGCATCGAAACGCGGCGGATGACTATGGAATAAAAATGCTGGTAATACTAACAGTAGTAGTAGTACTACATTTTATAGTATTTATGTGTACCGTGATCAAATCCATATAACATCTCCAAATAAATTTAATTTACAGCACATACACATCTCCAAATTTTCAACCTCACAAAATAAACAATCTAATTTACTGCTAAACATATATACATCTCCAAATCAAAATTTCCCTGCATAAAAATTCAGAGGCATGCATTTACAACTTCAGAATAAATTTCCTGCCAAACATATTGCCACAAAATCAAATTTTCCCTGCATAAAAATTAAGAGGCATGCATTTACATCTTTAGAATAAATTTCCTTGATAAACATATTGCCACAAAATCAAAATTTCCCTGCAGTTTGTAAAGTAATTCAGAGGCAGCAAGTAAAAGAAAAATTAAAGGAAAGGGAGCAGTGGGATTGAGGATGCCAGTAGCTTAGATGACCTACTGGACGACGAGAGGATGCCAAGAGGATGACGGCGGAGGCGGCGTGGGGTTGACAACGGTGGAGACGGGCGGAGGCGGAGTGGGAGAAGAGCTCGAGGGCGGCGCATGGCAGGGTCATCAAGGTGCGGGCGACGCGCCGGCCAGGCTCATCGAGGTGCGGGCTGCGGGCCAGGGTCGTCGAGCTGGGGGCGGCGTGGCGGGGTCGTTGAGGTGTGGGCGACGTGCCAGCCGGGGTTGTTGAGGTACGGGCGGTGCGCCGTGGTCGTCGAGGTGGGGGCGGAGTGGCGGGGCTGAGGCGGGGCTCGGCTGGGGCAAGGGGTCGTTGAAGAGGCTATATATGCACTAGCTCTTGCGGCCGAGGTGTGTGGGCACGGTCACTGGCAGGCGCAGGTGAGTTCTCTGGCGGCGGCAAAATTTAGCAGCTGGCGGCGCTAGGGTTTCGCCGGCACTGGGAGAAAATTTTGACCTGCGCGCGCTTTCTTATAGGCAAAACGTCATCTCTGGTGAGCCACATAAATGGCTGCTAGAGATGATTGTCTTCTCTGGCGGTCACTTAAGGGGGCTGCCAGAGAAGATAATCATCTTTGGCCGCCACTTATGTGGCCCGCCAGAGTAATCTTTGTCTGGGCCTGCCTATAAGTGACACAGCGACCTCTGTCTCACTGTCAGTGGGGCCCACACATCAGTCCGAGCAGATATTCAATCGGAATTATCCTTTTCCAGAGATTATAAATAGTTTTCAAAATTAAAGAATTCAATTAAACTTTGAAAATTCATATCTAGCAATCCGTAGCTCCATTTGTTTCAGTTCAACTTCCATAATTTTTCTAAAATTGACTCCGCTCACCATTATTTGTAATTCCCAAATATGTATAATTTATTTACACACAGATATATATTAACCAAGGTTTACACAATTTGGTACATCAACCAAGGTTTACAAAAACGAGGATATGCTACACACAGATATATATTAGCCTCTCATAATCTTCTCTACTCCATTCTCCCGCATATACGGCATCAGAGATTCACCAATGGTAGCTTCTACGAGCTTAATCTTGTTTTGAAAATCCGTGAATAGAGGCATGGTAGCGTACTGATTGTATTCTTTGACATCTTGACGCCATCAACTCCCAAGATTGTCTGTTTTCCTTCTAGCACTATGTGTTTCTTCAAATTCGCTGGGTCCATTACATAGAAAATCTAAGCGGCCCGATTGGCAAGTACCCATGGGTCGTCCTTGTGGCTTACGTTGCCGAGGTCAACAACTGTCAATCCAAAGTTGTTCACGAACACACCAGTTGTGTGTATAACCCATTGTCACCGAAATAATGGGATCTGTATATTGAGTCCGTAGTCAAGTTCCTAGATCTCTTCTATGAACCCATAGTATGTGCTCTTTTGTCCCGTTGTGTTGACTGCCTCTACTCGAACGCCGCTGTTTTGGGATACACTATTTTTGTCCTTTGTTTGGTATAAAATTAGAACCCATTAATGTCATATGCTTGCCACGAGGTGTATACACTTGATGGGCCACAAGCCAACCTATTCATTGTTTTTTCCTCCGTGGTTTCTCCATATGGTAGGTTTTGCTCTTTTAACAAATTGGTGAAGTGACGTTTGTGCTCCTTCATGATCGACGCTTCTAAGCGGCAGCATTTCGAGCTCTTATTTGATTCAGATGCTGCTCTAGCTCTACTACCGCGAGCTGTTGCAGGAGACTGTAATGAGCAGCTAGTACTATTTTGTAATCATGATCGATTATTCTTTTCTTTCCTTTTGTCCCCCTTCCAGATAATCTCCCCTCATGTCGAGGCATCGGTAAACCAATTGCTTTCCCATCTTGTAAGTAATCTATGCAACACTTTGCAACTTCTTCCGTAGTCTATCTCTCTATCATTGAACCCTCGGGGTGAGCACGGTTCCGTACGTACCCGTTTAGAATGGACATGTGCAGCTTGTACACCACATCTGATGTAAGTATAACGGACCAAGTGCAATTATCTGTGGCACGATGTGAACCATGAGATGTACCATCATATCAAAAAAGATGGAAGCAAGCACATTTCTAGCTGGCCATAGTCTCTATCATAAATATACGAAGAGGACCTAACTCTTTAGGATCAATGACCTTTTGTGAAATGGCGTTAAAGAAGTAACACATCTTTGTGATGACTACCTTTACATGAACTAGTTTGATTGCTCTGATTGCAATTGTGAGAAACACCGTCAGCATCACATGGCAATCATGAGAATTATAGCTGGACATCGACAAATCTTTCATCGAGACTAGTCGTTTAATGTTTGACGAGAAACCTGTAGGTACTCTCACCCCCATGTAGACTTCTGCACAATGCTTTTTTCTCCTCTTCTATCAAGGTGAAGCTAGCTAGGGGAAGATAGGTTTTGCCATTACCTAGGTCTACGGGGTGAAGCTCTTTCTTGATATTCATATCAACCAGGTCATTCTTCTCTAGGTGCATGACATCGATGGCATGGTGAACCTCCAAATCCTTCTAGTACGGCAAGTACTTAAATAAGATAGAGTGCTTCTTGAATAGCACGTCAGGTTCGTCAATATCCGTTGTTCCCTTCTTTCGCTTTGTTCCCTTCTTCTGCACCTTTCCAAAAATGACCTTGATGTTCTCTGTCACCTCGAACACCCATTTGCCATCACGAGAAGTAGGTGCGGCTTCATTCTCATCGGTGTTGTCAAAATATCTGGCCTTCATGCGGTATTTATGATTTGTTCTTAAGAACCGTCGGTGCTGCATATGCACTAGCTTCTTAGATCAAGGAAGGTACCTGTATACTATTCCATCGCAGCATATAACACACCCCATCTTCCCTTTGATCTAGCCAGATAGAGAAAAAATCGCTGGATAGTCATTGATCGTTACAAAAATAATGGCTCTAAGGGTGAAGTACTGCCATAAGAATTCATCCCACACTCGAACCCCATGTTCCATAGATCTACCATATCCTCCATCAACGGTCAAAAAACACATCTATTTCGATACCAGGTTGTTTGGGGCCTTGTATAAGGATGCACAATAAAATGTATTTTTGTTTCTGACAAAGCCATGTTGGAAGGTTGTACGTGGTTAGGAGAACTGGCTAAGTGTGGAGGCCATGGGCCTCGGGTACCTCATGGAAAGATTTCTAGCCACTCGGATAGAGGATGGGCCTAATCATGTAATTAGGGATACAATAGGATTCGGTAAATGTTACCTTGCATGACAAGGAAAAGGGTATAGTTCTAGCCGGTTACATTGTGTTCTAAAAGGAAATCCCTTGGTTGAGTTTGACTAGGATTTCTACCTTGTAACCTTGCCTCCTCAGTATATAAGGAGAGGCAAGGAGCCCCCTAGGACAGAACTATTTCACCAGAGAAGACACCACAATCTCATCAGAGAAACCTCAAAGGCAATAGACAACAATTGGAAGTAGGGTATTACCTCACCTTGAGGGTTTGAACCAGGATAAAATCATTTCGTGTTCCTTTGCAGTCCATCAAGTTTAGGTCTCACAAGTCGCCCCATATTATTATTGCCGATATAAGGCATCGACAGTTGGCGCGCCAGGTAGGGGGTTCGTCGACATCATCGTCGTCAAGCCTGATGGATTCAAGCACCGGAGTCGATGGCATCAAGTTCTTCCCCAAGCAAACAATCTGCTTCGAGAGCCTCGACTTCATCGCTGACAACTTCGGCAACCTAACCTTGACAGACTCGGATTTGACCCGATCGGCCAGGAACCAAGCCGGCTTCGCACTAGTCGGCCTATTTAATGCTGCAGCCGTCTTCGGCAACCTGCTGCGGCGATTCCCAAGATCCATAAGCCCTAGGAAAACTCTTTCTCCCAGTGTTCGACTTGGACTCGGCCTTGAGCCGGCCGAGATTGGGGCTAGGGGAGGAGGAGATCGTCAATTTCTCGTTTGGATGCAGCAGGGCAGCGGATATCTTCAAACCCAATCCGATGCGGCAGAACCAATCCCCCAAAATTCAACTCGGATATGGCCCAGAGCCGCTCGAGGTCGAATCTAGGAAGGTTGGAGTTATAATCACCTCCTCAACTACTCCGACACCGACTCATAGTCGAACAGCAGCTCGGGAAGTTTCTCTCCACCATGCGAAGTGTTCATGGAATCATAGGGATCAACCCCTAGGCAAGACGCACGCCGACTTCGTGACTAGCAAGAGGAGGAAGCTCACCAACTGCGTGAGCAACAGGAGGAAGACACACGATTCCTGCAAGCCAAGCGCGACGCTCTTAATGACAACCAGCGCAAGGCTGGCGGACTGCTCAACAAGAGATCCTCCAAACCTGAGTAGGCAACCACTACGTCTTCGTGACCCCATAGTAGAATGTCGTGGCCGCTGCCACACTACTAGACACCTTGCAGTTCGGGCCCAACCACCAAGCCACCCCAACTATTACGAGGATCAAGGCAATGATCACTGCTACAGCATGTCAACAACGCAGCAGTCTAGAGACACATTCATACCGTCAAATAAGACGGCTTCAGATGCAGCGATCTCTTCTGCTTCTGCTTCTGCACGACACTGGGCAGCTGTCTCTAGTCAGCATCACTCAGAGTCTCGTCATACGTCACTCGGCAATCGAAACAACGACCGATTGCGAGATCGCCATGAGGAGCGCCATGACAACCAGGACGCCTGAGGACGGCTACGGCAAGATCTCCATCATGACATCAACACCTGGCGCCGAGAACGTTAGGAGAATGAACGCCGTTGACTTGAAGATGAGCACAAGCGCTTCGGCCTTCACCATGAGCGGTTTCATCGCCGTAGTCGGAGTCAGAGCCCTCACCCAGATGAAGGAGTTTCGGCGTTCACCCACGAACTACAACAAGTTGACTGGCTATCCGGCTTCAAGCCAACTGGTATAGAAAAGTACGACGGCAAGACCAACCCCGAGTCCTAGTTGACCATACACACCTTGGCAAAATGAGCGGCTGGAGGCAACCACAAGGCCATGGCTAACTACCTGCCAGTCGCCTTGGCTAACTCGGCAAGGACATGGCTGACGGGGCTTCCCAGGCAGTCAATTGGCTTTTGGGGGGAACTCCATGAACGCTTCGTTGCAAACTTCCAAGGAACCTATGAGAGGCCATCTTCTGAGTACTATTTGTGCCAGTGCCATCAAAGGAAGAAGGAGTCCCTCCGCAACTTCATCAAGCCATTTTCAGAGAAGAGGAACTCCATCCCCAAAATCAAGGACGAGGTTGTCATCGCCGCCTTCCGCAAGGGAGTCAAAGATATCCCGATTATCGCTAAGTTTACTCGGAAGCCTCCCAACTCTGTCAAGGCTTTATTCGACATGGCGAACAAACACGCCAACTCGGCCGACACTATTACTGAGGCCCTAGATGACAAGAAGGAGCCACAACAGAAGGAGCGGAAGGACGCCGACGACACGGCCCCGACTAAGTCTGGCAACTGTAAACAAAAGTCAAACAACATTGCGGCGACTGTTGAGCGTAGCTGACCGCGACTCCCGAGGACAGAAAAGTCATGAACGGGCCATGCCCTTTTCACCCAAAGGGGAAGCACACGGCGAAAAATTGCTTCATGCTCAAGAAGTTTGCTTCCGAGCAGATATCTACGTCCGGTGAGCAGAAGGACAAGGATAAGCCAGACTCGGGCGCAGTTGGCGACTATCAAGTTCCCTAGGTTGAGCTCAACTACATATTTGGAGGGCCGTCCGTGTATGAGTCCAAGTGCAAATAGAAGCTAACCGCCCGAGAGGTGAACTCAGTCTCATCAAACACCACCAATATCTGCGTTGGTCGGAAACGGCAATCATCGTTGACCGCGTGGATCACCCTGACAGAGTAATGCATCTAGGACATTATCCACTCGTCCTAGACCCGGTCATCAGGTGCATCAAGTTAAAAAAGGTTCTCATCGATGGAGGAAGCGTACTCAACATCTTGTTCGCCAATACGCTCGACGAGATGAAGATACCAAGATCTGAGCTGCGGCCGAGTACAACTCTCTTCCACGGGGTAATCCCCGGCCTTTCTTCAACTCCACTTAGACAAATCAATCTACTAGTTACTTTTGGCACGCGGGAGAATTTCCACATGGAGAACATTTGCTTCGAGGTTGCTGACTTCGAGACCGCGTATCACGCTATACTCGGATGGCCTGCACTATACATATATGGTGCTCAAGATGCCAGGACCAGTAGGAGTATTTTCTCTACACAGTAATGTCAAGCAAGCCTTCACCTGCAACAAGGAGAGTTGCAAACTGGCCCAATCTCACGAAGCGGCAGTAGGACGAAGCAATATCCGACTAGCAGCAACAATTGCAAACGAGGACGATCAAGTTTCGGCAAAGAAAGTAGCCAAGTTCGGAATTTCAGCTGATTTAGAGACAGAAAGGATCCCCCTGGACCCTTCCGACCCCACCAAGACTGCGCTTGTCGGAACGGACTCAACCCTAAATAGGAAGACGCACTCGTCACCTTCCTCTAGGCGAATAGGGATATATTTGCTTGGAAGCCTTCCAACATGCCTGGTGTACCAAGGGAGGTGATCGAGCCCTCCCTAAACGTCAAGCCGGACACCAAACCAGTCAAGCAACGACTACGATGCTTCATACAAGACCGCAAAGATGCTATTCGGGAGGAGATAACCAAGCTCCTAGCAACCGGGTTCATCAAAGGGGTTTACCACCTGGATTGGCTGGCAAAGCCAGTCCTGATCCAGAAGAAGAACGGTAAATGGCGCATGTGCATCGACTATACTGACTTAAATAAGGCATGTACCAAATATCCATTTGGTCTACCGCGAATAGATCAAGTGGTCGATTCAACCGCGGGATGTGAATTACTCAGCTTTCTCGACTGTTACACGGGATTTCATCAAATCAGCTTAAAGAAGGAGGACTGCCTGAAGACTTCTTTTATCATGCCATTTGGGGCATACTGCTATGTCACTATGCCATTCGGGATGAAAAATGCTGGAGTGACGTATCAGCATGCTATCCAGCAGTGTCTTCACACTCAACTCGGGTGCAATTTGGAGGCATATGTCAATGACGTGGTGATCAAGACCAAAGTCAAGGAGGACCTCATCGCCGACTTAGAAAAAACTTTTCAAACCATTCAGAGATTCAAGATGAAGTTGAACCCAGAAAAGTGCGTCTTCGGAGTACCTTCGAGAAAGCTACTCGGCTTCATCATTTCACAATGTGGCATCAAGGCAAATCCAGAGAAAATCAACGCAATAATGAACATAGTGCCTCTGACTAGCCAGAAAGATGTACAGAAACTGACCAGCTACATGGCGGCACTCAGCCGATTCGTGTCCTGACTTGGCGAACGGGGTATGCCTTCTTTCAAATTACTGAAGAAAGTCGACAATTTTCAATGAATGCCAGAAGCCCAACAAGCCTTCGAAGACTTTAAAAAGTTCCTCACATCACCACTAGTGTTGGCGTCACCAATGCCCCAGGAACCACTCATGTTGTATCTGGAGACAACTATTCAGGTAGTCAGCACAGTGTTCGTAGTCGAGCGGGCAGAGCTAGGCCATATCCAAAAAGTTCAAAGGCTAGTTTACTTTGTCAGTGAAGTCCTAGGTGAATCCAAGATGAGATATCCCTAAGTCCAGAAGCTGCTATATGGTATACTCATAACTGTCTAGAAGTTGGTGCACTATTTTTAGTCGCATCAGGTTATAATCGTCACATCGTATCCACTCGAGGACGTCCTACACAATCACAAAGCCATTGGTAGAATTGCTAAATGGGCGCTCGAGTTGATGGCGTTTGATATTATCTTCCAGCCAAGGACAGCAATCAAGTCCCAAGCACTTGCCCACTTTGTGGATGAGTGGACAGAAGTTCAGACGGCCACACAAGCTGACAAGCTCGAATACTGAACGATGTACTTCGACGGTTCTCTACGGATCAGTGGAATAGGGGCTGGCATCGTCCTAATGTCACCCACTGGAGAGAAACTCAAATATGTCCTTCAAATACATTTTCCAGAAAATAGAGAGAGAGAGCAGATGGATCCTATCCCCTATAACGAACACTCATTCCTATCTATTGATAGAAAAGAAAGATCTTCGTCACGGACTTTGCCTTTGTTCTATTTTTTTTAGGAATTCCTCATATCCAAGGCAGCTCCCCACAAACACCCCACCCATACGACTATGCCCTCTTTTGAATCGATAGTAGATTGGGCTTCATAGCTACTTTCATTCTAAAGACGAATATTAGTCAATAGCCAGGCTTCTTTCAGTAGCAAACATATTCATTTTCACCGGGCTCCGCGCACCTTTGGTACTTCAGGAGGGCAAGCTGTTTTATAGTGACTTCTTTCTT
Organism: Oryza meyeriana var. granulata; assembly: GCA_003991445.1. Classification (NCBI taxonomy): domain Eukaryota; kingdom Viridiplantae; phylum Streptophyta; class Magnoliopsida; order Poales; family Poaceae; genus Oryza; species Oryza meyeriana. The sequence goes on from RYFJ01001807.1 coordinate 66,287, forward strand.
AGGGACGAATACTTCAAATTCCGGAAAGGTCATTGGGTTGCGAAGCTAAAGAGAAAGTTGTAGAAAGCCGGGAGAAAAAGCGAAAGCTTGCTCGAAGCGGCCTATACCCTAACCCTCGGAAGCGAAGACGCAAAGCGTCACTTTTCAAAAGGAAGGAGTGAGGCTGACTGAATCCATCCATAAAACCGTCAAGGAAACGAAGTTCGTTCCCTTTCATCAAGTGGGTAAGGTAGGCGAACCACTTAAGCTTTGCCTTAGACTGACGGAACAAAGCTAAGAAGTAGGCTGAATGGAAAAAGGAAAGGGACAAGGGCGGTCGTCGCTTGGTGCGAAGGCTGCTGGTTCGGTACGGTACTAAAGGTCCTCGGACTTCCAGGCGGTTTTTCTTTTGGGCTGCTGGGAACCCTTGGATCTCGCTAATACAGCCTCCTATGGTTTTCGTTACCGAGATATCTTTTCTTTTTTCCCAGGGATTTTTTGGGTAATCAGCTCCCATGCTGCAAACAGTCAAATCTGAACCTTGTCGCTCTTCTTTCCTCGTGGGCAGGAAGCACACCAGCAGCGTGCGTTGCGTGATTCCACTGTGTTTTTTGCACTTGACTGGGTGGACAGTTGACCGGAAGATAACTTTGATTCGCCCGGCCAGCAGGCGGGCGGCGTGCTTATCTTGTGTGACAACACTACAGAGCGAGTAGCTCTTCTAGTCGGGCAACTGTGTGACAACACTCCTAAGAAAGCGGTGCTTTTGTGTAACATGCTATGGTCTCAACGCCCTTACGAGGTAGTGATGAGTTTCATGCGCTCTAAGCCCGGCCCGCGCGCAGTTAGGAGGATTGGCCGCTATCTGAGCGGTACCACCCATCCTACCTTACTACCTATAGGGGGCCGTCCGTCCTACAGCCGCCTGAAAAGGAACTGCAGTAATCTTGAATAGGAATCCTACATCGATAACAAGAATCCCCATAAAAATACCACTAGATCGAGCACCAGTGATTTCGTATCCGGTCAAAATCTTGGCTAATTGATCGAAGTGGGTAGCTCCAGTAGACCCATAGATCATGGAACAAATAGGGTGGGTAGGCCCAACCACCACACTACACGTATAGATGCGAACCCCCCTCCTTACCGTACGTGCGACTCTCACCGCATATGGCTCGCACAAAGACTCCAAAATCCATCCCGCGCTTTTTATTCCACCTCTCCTCCCCAATCCTCGATCAAACTAGCCTTCCCCCAGCAAGAAAATGTATCCGCACAGGCGCAACAAAGCGCTCATCGCTTGTTCTTGAGCGCGCAAGGCGCTCAAGACGGTGATTCTTGCTTCAAAACTAAAGGGCTAAAGCACTCCAGCTTCGAAGCTGGAGTTTGCAACTTCAAAACTACAGGTTTTAGCCCTCCTGCTGGGTGGGCGCTTCCTTCGTCTATCGTATGTCTTGCTTGGCTTCCTCCCGAACCAAGGAGGCATGATGGCAGGCGCGTGCGTGTGCCGACTGCAGAGACTACAAGCCAACGCCGGAAGCGACTCGCTTCTATTCTCGATTGGATATAGATGGGGAATCTCTATAGATCGTCTTTTTTTGACAACCTCTCTAAAACGCATACGAGAAAATTGCACTTCACGGCACGGCCAAAAAAAGAAAGAGCTTCGCTCGGTTGGCCCTCCTAGGCTTCCGCCTACTTTCTCTTCTCTTAAGTCTACAACAAGTGGGAGAGGCAGGATTCAAACCTACGTAGAAAACCTTCAACAGATTTACAGTCTGTCGCTTTTGACCGCTCGGCCACTCTCCCCTCCCCGGGGATACGCCCCCCTCAAACAAAGGGTTCCTGAATAAGAAGGATGGCGGCCTTCGTTCTTAAGTTAAGAAGAGCAGATGGGAACTATTAGATTTGCTAGCGTTCCGGGAGAATAAATAAGGTCATTTAGTAAGTTCATAACAATTTCTGTAAAGCAAGGGGCAAAGCTTCTACGACAGCTTCCTCCTCATTGCCATCGTCGGCCTTTCCCAGCTCCCCTCCTTCGTCGCTTCTGGCTAAGCATCTTTCGGCGGAGGAAAGGAGGCGACTAGTCGCTTCTGGCGAAGCAGCGAGTTCATGAGCAAGTGAATGAACGAGCTGCGAGTGAAGTGCAATAGTCGTAAGTAAGGCTCGCCATGTTCCTAAAAGGAGTGACCATCTTTTCTTCCCATCTACTGACACTGAGCGAGCAGCAAGCATAGGCAATAGTTTCCGTAGGGGTGGGGCGCAAGCAAGCGTTTTCAGGCTCCGCTAGCTAGCGTACTCTTTTGCTATCAATGAAACCGAAAGAAAAAACCAGTGCCCTTTCGTATAGATCGAGACGCAGTACTTTTTCTTTACTTCTTCCATACTAGGAAGAATGGAAGGAAATGCTTCGATAACACTTCTTCCTTATTTGAAGAAATGATATCCGACGCCCGTGGAAACTTTCATTTCAAAAAAGTTCTTCTTCTTAAGAAGCAAATAGCATTTCCTATTGATTTGTCTCCTGGACTAGACTAGACCTATGTTATGTTATGTTATGTAGATTCGGAATTATCCGTCGCTACGCTGTTCCCAAGGACTAGCAAAATCGAAATAGCGAAATTCTTGGGTCATCTCAATGGGTTCAGAAACGACACGTTTCTCTGGATCATCATAGCGTACTTCCACATATCCACTCAAAGGATAGTCTTTTCGTAATGGATGACCCTCGAAACCATAATCTGTTGATATACGGCGTAAATCCGGATGATTGATGGAAGAAACACCAGACATATCCCATACTTCTCGCTCCCACCGGCCGGCTGATGGAAATAGACTGACTACCGGAGATATTCGTGTTACTTCGTCTGCACTTGTTTGTACACGAATGCGTGAGTTATACCGAGTACTCAGTAAATTATGGACAACTTCAAATCTTCGTTTTCGAGAGGGATGATCCACTCCGCAAATATCGATCGAAACTTGAACCCATGTATAGGTATGCCATTTTAGAAAGCACAACAATGGAAATGGGTAGTCAGTATTGGTATAAGATTTATTCCCATGTTCCGATCTTTTCATTTTATGTACCCATTTCTTGGGTAAAATCTCCCAACTATATTGGAAAATGGATTGGTTATCCATAAATTCAAATAAAGAAAGCTTGATTTTGGTTCCGCTTCTTGCTCTAAGCAGATAGACTTGTCGGAAATCGCCGGTTGGGTTGGTCCGACCAAGAAAGGCATGGGAGTGGAGAGGCGGAAGTGAAAGACTGGCTACCAATAAAGATCCCTCACTGCACACTTTATATAGTTCTGTATCCAGGATCGGCTGCATGCTCTAGTGTTGAATCTGGTATAGAACCCAGGATGCTTGGTTACAATTCCGAATACGCTAAACCATGTTTGTTTTCTTTTTTTTTATCGACTGGCTTTATCCATGGGTAATGAGTTTCGATGTATTGGGCGTTTCCGTTTAGAAATATAAGCTTTTTCGTGCTTGCTTGCGAGCATTGGAATGGCCTGAATGGAATGAATATTAAGATAAATAAAAGAAAGAAAATAAACCATTGAGAAAGTTATTCATTCTTATATTAATTTCCTATACTTGACTTCCAATTCCGTTATTTCAACTACACCAAATGATCTTTCGAATTGGTCAAGACTCTCCTGTTTATGGCCCCTTCTATATGGTACCAGTTGTTGTTTCATTGAATTTGCTTCAAGCTTGTGATTCGACTTTGATCGTTATGGATTGGTACCAAACTAAGATCAAGTCCTAGGCAAGCGGACCTAATTTTAATAGCCGGTACGGTAACAATGAAAATGGCTCCTTCTTAGGTGAGATTATATGAGCAAATGCCTGAACCAAAATACGTCATTGCTATGGGAGCTTGTACTATTACAGGGGGAATGTTCAGTACGGATTCCTATAGTACTGTTCAGGGAGTCGATAAGTTAATTCCTGTGGATGTCTACTTGCCGGGCTGCCCACCTAAACCGGAGGCGGTTATAGATGCCCTAACAAAACTTCATAAGAAGATATCACGAGAAATAGTTGAGGATCGAACTCTATCTCAGAAGAAAAATCGATGTTTTACTACCAGTCACAAGCTTTATGTTCGGCGCAATACTCATACTGGAACTTACGAGCAAGAATTGCTCTATCAATCACCATCTACTTTAGACATATCTTCTGAAACTTTTTTCAAATCCAAAAGTCCAGTATCTTCCTACAAATTAGTGAATTAGGAGGAGCTCTTTGTGCAGAAAAAGAAAGAGCAGGGCAATATTTCAAACTTGCATTCGAACTGCGAAATATTTATACAAAGGAGGAGAGATCAAGATAATGCGCAGGGTTGGTTATCTAATTGGCTAGTCAAACATGAGGTGGTTCATAGATCTTTGGGCTTCGATCATCGAGGAATAGAGACTTTACAAATAAAAGCAGAGGATTGGGATTCCATTGCTGTCATTTTATATGTGTATGGTTACAATTATTTACGTTCCCAATGTGCTTATGACGTTGCACCCGGTGGATCTTTAGCTAGCGTGTATCATCTTACGAGAATACAGTATGGTGTAGATAACCCAGAAGAATTATGCATAAAAGTCTTTGCCCAAAAGGATAATCCTAGAATCCCATCTGTCTTCTGGATTTGGAGAAGTTCCGATTTTCAAGAACGCGAATCTTTTGACATGGTGGGAATCTCTTATGATAATCATCCACGCCTTAAATGTAACCTAATGCCTGAAAGTTGGATAGGCTGGCCCTTACGTAAGGATTATATAACCCCCAATTTCTATGAAATACAAGATGCTCATTGAATGATAAGAAATTCATGCTCACTTATACAACACAACTCCAGATTTTATGCAATTCAAGGAATATTTTTACGCTCGGTTCCTAGATGAAACAGAATACCTATTACATTCTAATTAATTCCGATTATACAAAAAGGTTCAGATAGACTAAGCAAAAAAGGGCTTCATTTCGATTCTCCAATTTGGAAAATCACATATTCATTTCCTTCGTATGAACAGAAAAATATGATGACTCAAAGAAGTTCCCTACCACGAACTTTGTACCGCGCGCATTACTTAGAACAACTAGGAAAGTAAGATAAGATAAGAAAGAAAAAAAATATTCGGAATAGCGGAATAAGAAATGCAAAAATGAAGAAAAGGGAACCTAATCTCACCTCCTTCTGTACCATAAAGAAAAGAACTAGAGATTTAGACCCTTCTCTAAAAAGAAAAAGAAGTGTCTCTATTTAGAGATTTCTCTACTTAGATGAATAAATCATACTCTATCTATATTATTAACGAATATGTATCTGTTAACGCCAAAATTTGGCACGATTCATATCCATGTTCGGTTAAGGAAAGAAGCCATGTCAGCCAATGGAAGCCCATCTGGAAGAGACCAAGCCTGGAAGGAATCGTGAAGACCACGTTATGGCAGTTATTTATCTTATCTATTAGATAGTTTTATCTTTTAGGAAACCTGATCTCTTGTCCGATCAGGTCTGTTAGTTTTCCTTTTCTAGTTAGGAAAGTCCTGTTCCGTGTCCTATACGGACTCATGTAACTCGGGGTATAAATATGTATGTCCGGGGACCTTGTAATCTATCTCAACGATCAATACAATTCGGCGCATCGCCACCCTTTACCAACGGGTTCTTGCTTCTCGAGCCGGGCTACATCGGTTAGGTCCGAACTCCGGCGAGAGGGTAAGTCTCGTTACCCCGGCTACCAATCGGCTAGGACTTCCTCGGTTAGGTCCGATATTCTAGTCGGTATATGGTAGCCGGCTTACCACGATATATCTGCTTTGTCTACGGCTGCATCGGTTCGGTTCGATCTCTTAGGCCTATCAGGTATATCACATCACGCGTGCGTAGATCTTATCAGCTTACTGGGAGTAGCTTATCGTCAGTTGGTGCTGCATCGGTTGGGTCCGACCTACTAAATTGTCGCGATAAGTTGTTCCTGCTAGGTTGATGTTTTTTGCGCAAGTGTTTTATCGGAATGTATAGCCGATAAGTTATCTTATTACATCACAGTTGCATTAGATCTATCGGTTTGTTGAGGTTCCTTTACTATTATCGATCTGTGCTGCATCAGTTAGGTTTGAACTACTAGATCGATAATAATAGATTTATCCTTGTCGAGCCGATCGGTGTGTATGCGACGTTCTATCGGAGTGTTTAGCCGATAGGTTATCTTTTTATAAAGCCGACTGCATTATCTTTACTATTTTGGCAATCTATATTATCATCGGTTTTCTAGCCGATGCACATGTGTTTCCTTGGCAGTCGGCTGGCTTACTGTTTTGCTTATCTATTTTATCATCGGCTTCTAGCCGATGCACATGTTATACTGACAGCTTATCCATTTGTTTATAGCGCTATCGGTTTCCTAGCCGATACACAGGTGCCATCGGCTATCGGCTACGAGGAGACTACATCAGACCGTATCGGCCGATAGCCGATGTGCAGTTGCTGCTGACCCGGGCACGAGCACAAGCGAGGACCCGAGAGCGAGAACCCGAGCACGAGACCCGGGTGCGAGTACAGGCGAGGGCCCGGGCACGAGCATAGCGGCGATCGGCTGGAAGGAATCCATATCGGCTTACTGGCCGATTGGATCAGTAATCAAATTTCTTCATCTCCTTGTCAATTGTGGGGTCAAATTGACTGGCACGCCTACGAACCTCAAATATTTTAGGACCTGCACTGGAGCTAAGCAGATCTCCCAGGCCTTCGTATGTTCAATCGCATCAAACCAGATCATCAACAAGCTTCTTGGCACACCCGGTGGTTTTTGGTGCGAACAGTATCCCAATCCATCTCGAGGTATTTGTATCAATACCTATTCGGTAGATCCTTTTTTCTGTGCCAGGAACCAGATTTGAACTAGTGACACGAGGATTTTCAGTCCTCTGCTCTACCAACTGAGCTATCCTGACCTTTTCTTGTGCATCATCCTAGTAGAGTACTTGTATCTATGTCAATTAAAGGGACTAAAAAAGAAAAAAGTATTCTAAAATTTGCTCTTCAACGGACTCCGCCCCAAAGATGAAAACCTTTTCAACAATGTCAGAGATATCTAACCCATCTGGTAATGGGGCATTACCCAGAGCGTTATCCCAAATTTGTTTAACAAGACACGCGGTTTTATGCTTTATTCTATCTAATTCAAAAGATAGGTCAGTATGAGGGCCAAAAATTTGTCCTGCTTTAAAAGCTACAAAAAGGGCAACCGAAACAATGACCCCCACTCCTACATATGAAATGTATTGGTATTGGTTATCCATAAATTCAAATCAAGAAAGCTTGACTTTTGTCGGAGGATGAAACCTCGACGGCGGGAGGTCTGGAGACCCCCCTTTGAGATTCGGCCAGGGGAGTAGTTCTCAGGCGAAGCCGGCGTTAGGGTGTAGAAGAAGGATACGCGAAGAAGACGTAAAAGAAACAGAGGAGTCTGGACCGTCCGAAGCGGTTCCGGACCGCCCGAACCGAGGAAATCGTGCGGGGAAGAAGGGATCGATGCACAAGGAAGACACGAGGATTTATACAGGTTCGGGCCGCCGGAGCGTAATACCCTACTCCTGTGTGTGTTTTGCTATGAGGTGGATGAATGTGGTATTGGTGGTTACAAGGTGTATCTAGCTCACGGCCGGAGCCGGAGAAGAGGAACAGTGGCTAAAGAGTGAGCTCGGGAGCAGATAGCTGAGAGTTGGAGGTTCTCCGTTCCGTCTGTCTCCTCCTCCCTCCTCATCGGCTTGGATCCTCCTTTATAGAACTAGGGGAGTCCACAGTGCCGGTACGCGGAGGGAGATATCTTCGGTGAGTTCTCCTGTTGCACCCACACCTGCGTGCCCATGCGGGAGTTGGAGGAACGTCCCGTCGCCCCTGTTCGCCTGCAACGCCCACGCCGGAGCAGGTGCTGCTGCGGCACGTCGTCGTGAGAGGATGGAGCGAGAGATGTGACGGCGCACGCCTCTGCCGCCTGGTCGTGGAAAAAGGGGCCTGCATAGTCAAAAGATTCTGACTACACAGTGAACGAAGCCTCCATAGTCAAAGTCTTCTGACTGCACGGTCGGAGGTCCACGGGGGCCATCGGGAGACGCCCACACGTGGCAGAGTAGTTGGCAAGTTGGTCCGCGGAGTCCTTCCAGTGAACGGCATCGGCATCGGCAGTCGGCATCAGCATCGTAGTCGGTCAATCGGCCCCGGGCCTAGGCGTCGGCACCCAGGATCAGAAGGATCGGCGCCCGGGCACCGGAAGGATCGGCACCCGGACACCCGGGCGATCAGCACCCGGCCGTCGGGCCCGGGCATCGGCGCCCGCTGTCGGACCCCGACATCGGCGCCCGGGCCGATGGAGATGGCGCCCCGGGCGCCCAACGGGACATTGACCATAGCCGGTCTTCTCTTCTGCAGAAAGTGGGCCCGGAGGGGCTGACGTGGCCGGAGATCCACGCGTCCCCGCAGAACGTGGGACCCCCAGTCCCACTTCGCCGACAACTTTGTTTCGCGCTTTTCTTTTGCAGCTCTTTCCTACGTTTTTCGTTGATTCCTCTTCTCTTGTCGGTCCCATCGACGAAGGCCAATGAGACTACTATACGCGTTTTCTGAAGAGCAACATGAGACTTCTTTTCCTCTGGCTACTAAGATGTTTCAGTTCGCTAGTTGTCTCTTGCCTGCTCATGGATTCAACAGGCAGTTCAAAAGGTTGACCTATTTGGGAATCTCCGGATCTATCAATTTGCGAATTCAATGCAAGATGAACATCAATCTTCTGATGCTTTGACATGCCATGATATTCCTTCTTATCGATTTCGGCTAGAAAGAGAGGTTGGTGTGGTCCATACATCTACTAGAATAGAACCACTATGTACTGGTAACCTTTGCTATGAGTATGTCCTCTGTTACTGTACGGTACTCGAGAGAAGTAGTTCCTTCCATGACAAAGACTAGTTAAGTTTCACTATCTCCTTTCTCAACTCCACTATTTCCCAGCAGCTCTAGACTACTCGAAAAAGTAAGAAGGAAGCAAAGCAGGTTTCTGCACGGAATATATTCTGGAGGGATTAATTGCTCAGAAGAGGATGTTAGGGGGAGGATGGATAGCCGGAAAGAAATCTACTTAACTTACTACTAACGCAGGTTTCATTCTCTCAGAGTTTGAGCACATTATGCTTCTTACTATACTCCTATAGACCAATCACGGAAGAAAGATGTAGACAATGAGATTGTAATGACAGGATTACTAATGGAAGATAGACAGCCTCTTTCAATATTCAATTTACCATTGACACTAATCTCTTCCTTGACTGACGGAATTACCTGGCTTTTTGACTCTTATTCATTGAGAATATAAGTAATGAAAACACTCACTGAAAACAACACTCATTCCTGGGAATTGATTGATTTATGAAATGAATAGTCCAAGCCCTGGCAAAAAAATGTGCGAAATGGTCCGAGCTAGAGCATCACTTCCCGTGTTGTCGGAGAAGAGACCGGGAGAAAGCTTGATCGTAGAAAGCTCCATGCACCAGCCAGGTAGTAAGTTTCAAAAGCCGCGCAAGCAAATTATCGATGTTTCTGCTTCCACTGCTTACTCTATTTTGGTGTGCAGTGCCACTGATAAGGCCCTTACAAAGAGTTTGACATCTGTATTGTATGGAGCAAGAAGCCGACGCGAGAGATCCAGATCACTGTTGCGCTCATGCCATTAATACTGCCTAATCCACTCTTAGATCTCTTCCAGCCCTAAATTCCTTAACCCTTTGCCAAAAGAGATGGGAAAAGAACCTCCTTTCTTACGCTCCTCTTTCTTAGAGAGAGGTGAACTTGCCCTACGAGCAGTGAATGATAACACGGGAGGGGTACACCACAAGAATCTATAAAGATATCGAGATTCATCAAAGATACGAGAATTGGAATTGCGCAACCGAAAGTAATGGCACAACGAGCTGCCAAAGAGCTTACTTGAGCTTGACCATGAAAACTAGCTGAAATAAGTTTAATAGTATACGGAAAGGCTTTACATCAAATTACCATGGATGCCAACCTACAGGCCACATTGGCTGTTGCTTGCCATATTGGACTTACGAAAGTAAGCCTTATTCCCAGCTATTTAACTAAAAAAAACTCTTCACAATGCTTAACGCCCATATGTTCATTCTTTCTTTGCTTCTCACGTTTCCATGCTCCTTCTGGTGCAGGAGCAAAGAAGAGGCATAATGGAGATAATGATGGTTCAAATCCAACCATTCCTTGGGCGTGTTCTTCGCGAGAATTCAATGATCAGTATTTAGATGTGATGTCTCGGGAAGCGCTTCGACAGCAATTCGTTAGCCTAAAACAGGGAGTGGTACTGTTCAGGACTACAATATGAAATGCGACAACTTGATGAGGTATGCTCCCGACATTGTGGCAGATGTTAACAACCCTCTCTGAAAAGTGACAGGTACGGATCTTTTCAAGGTTGGGAATATGTTAGAAGGCTAGAAGAGCAGCGCGTCTATCCTGAGTTTTCGTGTCTAGCTTGCTTGCTCACTTCCTATAACGGCAATCAAAGAAAATCTCGTTCTGATCCTATAACTTAACTAAGTAGTAAAAAGAAGATTAGGATGAGTAAGCCCTGACTTCAAGTCTATGTATGGCAACTAGCTATATTACTACTTATTAGTCAGACTTTATCTCGATGGATCTATTGCCGCCTATTTAGGATAATAATAAAGTCTTCTATAGTTACTGGCATATTACTCCCATCAGTGAGAATTGTATACGTAGGAGAGAACCTTGCGCTAAAAGGGCTTTGCTTTATGATATAGATTAGGAATTGGAATAAGTAAGGCTAACTAAAAGAGAGAAGAGGGTCTACAGTCATTCTATCTCAACACTGAAGAATAAGACGTCTATCCTTACTCTTGCATTAACATAGAATAATCTTTAAGGGAGGAGAGTATATCGAATATAAGGCTGTCCTTAGGCAAACCCATAATAAGGCTGATGAAAGCAAAGCAGAATTGAAAACAAATAAGGTACACTCTTGATCCTTATAGCACATCCTGACTCTGACAATCTCTAAGGTCAACCTTATGGTTTGCTAGACCATAGCTTAGGTTCTCTGGGCACTTCCTACTCCATTTCTTTCCTTAAAAAAAGGAAAAGAGACGATAGAAGAACACTTGGAGACTGCTGTTCAGGCACCTGCCAGGACTCAAGTGCTTTCGGTGGACAATCTCTATACCTTTCTGAAGCTAACAATAGGTGCCCGTATAGTACGTCTCAATTTATGTTATACGCAGCCCGTAGTGGGCTATAACAAAGCGTAGGAGGTGAGTGAGCCCGACAAGCCTATGTCTTAACCTCCGTCTTAGCCTCACTTCCGGAAGAGTGAAAGTGGGGTAAAGAAACCTAGAGGTAGAACCCATTTGAGACAATGAATATAAAATCTCAGTTTGAATGAGCAAGCCCTCAAAAAGGCTAGTTTGAGAGGAGTCTAGAACTAGAAATAGAAAGAAGGCTAAAATGCACATGATCCAAATAAGGAGAGGAAGCGGAGATCTTGAATTACCTATTGTGAATTCTTATTATAGCTTTCCAGCCTTTGTAGCTGTGCCTGCCGCTGTTGCTTGAGCCGATTGTGTGGATCTTGTTCCGATTCCATATGGCGGTGGGCTTTCTAGCGAACTGACTTACTTTTTTATGAGAACGATGAGGGAAGACGACAGTGATGAGAGTGATGGAGGTCCAGTGGCGGGAATACGCCAGTTCTTCAACCAAGGCCAGTAATCAATATGAACTGAAATCCGTTTCCTTCACTTCATCAATCGATGAGTATCAGAATAACCTTCGATCGTAAAGGTTCGGGAATGACATGACCCATTCATGCGAAGGGAGTTCATCTCTATCAATCGGCGAAGCCTCCTAGTAGTAGTCATCTTCCCAATCGGCGAAGCCTAGTTTCCAAGCCAATTGAACTTCACCTAGCCTGACACCTCTCTATCTAGAAGAGCATGACTAGGTAAGCTGTGAATCCCTTTCAATCCGAGATACCTCGAAACACAATGCATCCGTAGTGGATGGTGATATTTATGGAAGTAAAGGCACTACAGAAAAAGAAGGAATATCTGGCAGCCTTAAGGAGAGATAGGAAGTCCCAAAACAAAAGGTTTTCACTACTGACTGACAGGGTTGCAGCTTGGCTCCATAAAAGGTTAGCTTACTGGCTTGATGTTTGATTGACCGGAGAATGCTACTAAATGATATTATAAAGACAGTCTAGCTTACTTGGATAGAGCGGAAGCATAAGTAAGCGAGCGGCATGAACCGATAGTATAGTTGAGGAGAATCTACGTTACTAAGGAAAGTAAATCAAAGACGAAGTATGAATATCTTTTCTTAAGCTTACCATTTCTTCCTTATTGGAGTGTATAATTCAAACTGTTTCAAAGGTTTGGTTCAAAGTATATACCTACCCTCCTGGCTTCCCTAGAGGTTGTATTAAAGCCGGCTTGACTACAGCCTCTTCCCCGGACGAGCGAGACGGAGGATTGAGTTTGAGTTCTTTCGCCGCTTAGAAATTGCAGCAGAGTCCTTCCAAGCTAGAGAGGTAGGTTGGGAATCACTTACTTATTCAAAAACTTGAATACAGGCCAAGAAGAAGCATACAGAGCTATAGTGGAATCGTACAAAAGAACATCATTGAAAGCTAATATTTGTACAAGGCCATGGCCCGTACTGGAACCACTTTCACTTGGAAAAAAGATAGTGCAAAACTCAGATCAGAAGGAAAAAGACTTTCCACTGTTGGATAATCAGTAGAGCCACTCTTATTACCCTGAGGTATTAGCCGCACACTCAAGAATCCAAACCCAATATCTTTGAACGAAAACTCAGTTTGCGACACATAAATCAAGGTTCCCAAACAAGCAACGGATTGAGCGCACTAGTTACTTCCTCGCTAGCCGAACCTAGGTACATTCGGCTCTTCTTGGACATGCCCGACCCAGCTTATTGGACAGTTGCAACGAAACGAAGTAGGTTGTATCGACTAGGACTAGTAGTTTAGTAAGTGTTCCAAGGGGTAGAATGACGTAGTAAGTTACAGCCCCTGGAAAGATATCTAATTCATTTCGGCGCTCCTTCACTGCTATGCCTCGCTATCCGACCAAAAAGCTACGGAGCAGCCTCTACCGCTTTCCCTACTTTCTGGTTGAACTAGGGCTTTGGCTGAGCGACCACCTTCTTCCCAGTATTCTTAGCTTACTGTCTGCTTCCTGCCTACCTAGGTGCTGACTGACTGTTCTTGCTTGTCTTGGGCCTGCTCTAGTTTTGGTGCAGCTAACTAAGGGTCGAATTTCATGACTGATGAGAAGGAAGCCGAGTATCTTTGGTCTTGAAGAGTCAAGCCAATCCAACCGCTTGCTCCTACCCAACTCAGTCTCAGTCGTACCAAAATCGCCTGACTCAACACTTTTCTTGCTCCAAGACCCACCCTCATGTCAAAATAGTTGACAGAATTGTAAACAATCATAGAATGTATTAAGCTGAGAACATAGAGGTCTCTCCCACCATTTTGTTCATATACCTCTTGTGAATAGTGTTGAAATCCACACGCCACTAAGCAGGGGCCTAAACCAAGTGGTTTATCTTAGCGTTGCGAGCCGCTGCTTCATTCATATAGCGATAACGCTTTCTCTTTCTTAGCGCTCCACCCTGCAGAGAATTCTGTTGCGCTTTGGTGGCTTTCCTTTTTTCGATTTTCTCGACTTGACTCAGCTTGACCTACTTGACTCAGCGGTTAGAGTATCGCTTCATACGGGAGTAGTCATTGGTTCAAATCAATAGTAGGTAAAACGGAACGCCGAAACCCCCCCGCTTTTGCCAGCATGACAGCAAGCACACGACTGGCATCAAGGAGTCGAATGACCAAAGCAGTCGTTGCTCCACTTGTTTGTGCCTTCTTGCGACCGACAGACAAGGAACCCCCCTCTTTTCCTCTTCATGTAAGGTGGCTGCCTGCCCCATCCCGAAGGACGAACAGGAAGAAGCAAGCTGAAGAAAGCGCCGAGAGACGCTTCTTTCGCCTACTTGTTTCCTGCTTGCTAACCTGCTTGTGTGTCGCCTCGGCCCTGCTTCCTTTCCGTAGTGACAGAAGTGATTACACTCGAGCATCTTCGAGCAGGTTTCTGCTAGCCATATTCCAATCAGGGTATCCTTCCTTGTTCTAACTCCTAGCTAGTGACGGGAGGAGCGGACTACTTCCTATTGCAGGATTTCGCTTGCCCGACTTTTCCCCTATTTGAATTGTGATCTTGTTAGCTTTACTGCTAATCCAACTATCAAGTTTGGCCCTGCCCTTGCTTGATTGAATTGACGGATGTGTTAGCTACTACCAGCTTTCCCTCGAGGAACTAAAGTCCACCGAGAGTCGTGCGTTCCCGTGATTCCAATGATTACTACTGCCCCTCCTCTATCCAATAACAGAGAAAGAGTTCGCCTTTGAATTGATTGCAAAATGGTAGCGGCAGCTAGCACAGGCAGTGTGAGCCGGATAAGCCAAGAACCTTACCTAACCTTGAGTACCTCCTTCCCAGATGATATGAGCAAATCAATCACGATGTGGGGAAGGCCTACCTCCATCAATAAAAATGTAACACTTTCAGGAAGCTACGACTTACCAAATCTGGTCCTGCATACAACTTGCTGCACCGACACCCAAGCTTATCTGAATCTCCTGTGTTCCGTATCATTCTAGTGACGGCTTTGAAAGCCTAGTTAGAGTGAGGCATTCCTAATCAGGGTTTATCCTTGCTAACCGAGGCATATTCCTTTGTCGATCGATAGATTCAATCGATCTCCACGTCTCTATTCTTGTTTCACTGCAGGGGAGGGATGAAGAGTAGAGGTGAGGTCCCTGGACTGCCCCAATTGGATATGCTTAGCACCCTTTAGCGCTCTCTGGCTCCTACAAACACTCCTCTCCCTTCGGTCGAGTTGCTTCATTGCCCTCTGCTGATTTCTACTTCCTTATGTGACAAATCCATAGTTTTCATAGTGCAGGGTTTGTCGAGCAACCTCTACATTTCTAAACGGCTACTGCCTGCCCCTTCCTAGTTTTGCTACCTGCTTTCCTATGTTGTGTTTGCTAGTTCCTGGAAAGACAACCCATGCTTGATGAAGGAAGTGAGCGGACAATACTGTTCCTCCAAGTAAGCTCATAGGATAGGACAGCCTGTTCGATAATGCGAATATGATCCTGCTGTAGGGATACGGGTATCTAACCCAATTGATCTTCTCATCGGCTTATTCATATCCGGAAGTGAGCACACTAGCGCCGAAAAGGAAAGAACTTGCAACGAACAAGCCAACGGATTGAGCGCACTAGCGTGAATCCCCTGCTTTTCTTCGTTTAGAAGTAGTGCTGGACCTCCACAACGTCAAAACCATAGAACACAGCTCCTTTCGGTCGAACCCTAGAAAAGACGACTGTACCTTTTCGTAAAGATAGTCTGAGTTCGAGCTACTGTAGTCTCCCCCGTTGACCTTCTTTTGTAGAGTAGAATCTCAATGAGTGGAAAGACTCCCAGACTAGCTCCGCAAGTACGAGCCCATAACGGAGCCACGCCCCTTGTGATATGATAAGAAGAAAAGGCCAGCGCCACCCTCTTTTCTTTTCCGCCACAAGCCTTCTTCTTGTAAAAATCGCGGTTGTATAGCTCAGTTGGATAGTCATGGGCTTTTAACCTAATGTCGCAGGTTCAAGTCATGCTATACCCAAAAAAACCACATCTTTGTATTCGTAAGATGCATGTCATAGAGCCTTCAAAAGAGCAACTCTTTGGCCTTGAACTGGCCTTTCTCATCAACATCTTCGACTTCGCTCGTTGTTTGAACGGTAAGTATAAAGGAGATCAGACTGGCTCGGTACAAGTCAATCGACAAAAGCGAGAAACGAGTGTTCGACAAGCTACGTCTTCTAACTTTTTCTCCTAGCGGAGTTCAATACGAAAATAAAGGCGCTCCCGCGTTGGAATGCGTATGTAGTACGGGTGCTGGATAACTGATCAGCTGCGTTGTTCTGAAAGCAAGTCAATTGGTGCTTTGGAAAGTGAGTGCAGGGCTAGTCACTGCTTGTTACAGAAGGGAAGAAAAGGATACCGAAATCAGATGTCGAGTATAGAAAAGAAGAAATTGAATACCATCATTCCAGCTTATTTGATACCCACTTCAAGTTTCTATCAAACCATGTGCTTTTTGTTCGAACGTCAATTCTGTGAGAGAAGTTCGATTGGAAATAAGTGGTCGAAGCCTTTTACTCTTGACTTGTTTCTGTTGAATATAACATCAGTATTGACTGCGCACTTCGAAAGATGATGGTGTATTTCTGAGTAAAGTCAGTCGCGGGTCTTATAGACTCTACCAAGAGTCTGGACGAACCCTTTTTTTGCTTCATCCAATATGGTAAAAGATCATAGTCGCACTAAAAGCCGAGTACTCTACCATTGAGTTAGCCAAACCCAGATAAACTAGGATCTTAGGATACGATCGAAATCCAAAATCAAGGAATTACAACGCACGCTCCTGTCAAAATATTAAACTAGCAGAGACATTAAAAGAAAAGATTTATCACCATTAAAAAAACACTCAAATACCAAAAAAGAAGACGGGTCTGGT
Organism: Oryza meyeriana var. granulata; assembly: GCA_003991445.1. Taxonomy (NCBI): domain Eukaryota; kingdom Viridiplantae; phylum Streptophyta; class Magnoliopsida; order Poales; family Poaceae; genus Oryza; species Oryza meyeriana. Next base: position 82,962 of record RYFJ01001807.1, read on the forward strand.
TAAATTCACTAAGGTTAAAAGCCCAGACACCAATCACGATCGTAAGATTTGCATTTTTTAGCATTTTTATTTATTATAAATCTAGTATGAGAGAGTACAAACAAGAGAGGACAACCCTACCATTTGAGCAAAGTGTAGCAAAAAAACCTAATAGGGGTGAGATAAAGAGATCTTATCCATCCTACAAATTTATGTCAATAGACCTTTGTTCAAGAAATACAATGGTAAGAAAAAAAATTATGAGATAGAAAAAGTCAATAAAATAAAGGCTTATGTTGGAATTGGCACGACATAAAATCCAGTCAAAAATAGGATTAAGAAAGAGGCAAATTTGTTTCTAATCAATATAGTTAGAACAACAAGGGATACTAGTAGTGAGCTCCCCTAGTTTTTATTCATTTATTTCTTCAAATTAACTACAAAGTCTTTTCTTTTTCTTTAAAGAATTCTGCCTTCCTTAAAATATCATAAACAGTCTTGTAGTTTGAGCACCTTTTTTCAAGGAAGAAGTAGAGAATAGCTGGAAGCATTTAACACAAGTGATTCTTGATCGGATCATAAAAAACCTACTTTTGCGAAATCTCTTCCTTCTCTTCGAGAGTTCGAACATCAATTGCAACGATTCGATAGACAGCTTTATTGGGATAATGTTAGATAAAACAAAGCCCCCCTAGAGAAACGGATAGGAGTTTCTCCTAGACGGCTCGGAGAAATGATTCGAATTTCTATCTGTAATAGCAAGGTAGATAGAAAATCGACTATGACTTGCATTAATTTCCGTACAGAAAAAACAAATTTCATTATACTCTGACTCAAGTGACTAATGTTGACTGACAGACTTGAAAGAAAAAAAAATCCTTTTGAAATTTTTTAGTTGGTCTCTAAACTCTTTTCTGCTGCCTCATCTCGAACGAATTCACTTTTATTCCTTATCGTGCTAGTCCCATTCTATGTAACAATTGAAAATCGTGTTTACTTGTCCGGATCCTTTATCTTTGATTGTGAAATCCTGGGTGTAAACACTACTTCGGGCAATTCTTATTCTTTTTTCTTTGCAAAGAGTAGCAAACATACCAGTTTTTTCTTAGTTCCTTCGATAAGCATTCCCTCTTCTATAGAAATTTCGGGAATTATTTGGAAAAGCCGATTATTCTGATAACTTTAATCGAAAGAGTTTCCGCATATCTTCCAAAATTGAGACTTCTCTTATTAACCTGCGATTCTAAAGGTTTAGAATGACAAGTTGCTAATTATTAGTTGCACTAACCCTTAGATGCATCGGACCCATCGTGTACTATTACTTAGCTACCTACAAACAACCCAGCGGCAATTCGGTTCGGGACGAATAGAAACAGATATGTCGAGCCAAGAGATTTTCCTACTATGGAAAAATGTGGATAGCAAAATCCACAATCGATCGGTCCTTCCAAGTCGCACGTTGTTTCGTACCACATCGTTTAAACGAAGTTTACCATAGCATTCCTCTTGTCTCGCGTCTCGAATCGCCGCTTAACAAAGTGAATTCTTGGCAGCTTACCAATTTTCTTCGGAAAAAAAAACAACCCAAGAAAACCAATGTGCAAAATCCCGATACGGACCTTAATGATAACTCCGAGGATTGAGGCCTAGTCCGAGGAGTGAACGAGTGTACCTAAGCTAAACTTAGAAGAATTGAACCAACCTATAACGGAATTAGGAGAGAGCTGAGGTTTAATCCCAAGACCAGGAAGCTTATATCGAAGCCCCCAAGCCAAGCAACCCTGGACCCGGAAAGTGAAGCCCAATTAAGGCTTCAAGCTTCGCCTTCTAACCCTAACGGATGAGGTTGAGCCTACCCCGACACCAAGGTGGACCTCCTCATTAGGGTCATGGGGCTTAGGTAAACCAACATAGTCTGTCAACCAAAAAGGAGAAGCCTCCCTGATGTTGTTTAGGGATCTATCCTAACCTAAGACACGAAGATTGGGCTAGAAACTAGACCTGTCAGTGATATGATCCACATCGTCATGACAAGAGGGTACACCTTTGCTCACTCAAGGTAAGGGTACCCAACCTAACGGTCTAACAAATGGATCTTATGGTGACAAAAACAGAGATTGGCTATATTAAAGCCCCAGAAAAGATCAGAACGGTTTGAAGGCCATAAAAGATTTTTATGATCATTTCGTTATATAATTGAGATGTATATATATTGAAATATCTTATATAAGAATGTAATGTCAAACAATGTATGTGTACGATCTATTGTCTTTATAGACCACTATAGACAGGAAATATACGGAAAATGTCACCCATAACCAATTTGCAATGCGTGATTGTCTATCCCTTAACATACGGAAAAGACAATGGACCATATGTCGTCCATGAAGTAGATTATCTCTTTTTTTAAAGCGGTGCAGATCTTGACTCCACGTGGACGCTCCTAAAGAAGATTAGATCACTAATAGCGGCAAGAAGAAAACTAGACTCTTGCGAGCATAAAAGAGCTACTAACTGGCCATTTGCACCCTTGGCTGCTTGAAGGGAGACATCATGATCTACTCCTTTTGGGGTCTTAGGCTTGGGGCTTCTAGGCTCTTTCCACCAGAGCACTTAAAGATTATCTCCGTTGGGGGACGAGGCTTTCCCCTATCTCTATCTTTTGCAAAATCCATATCTTTTCTTTTCAGGCACAGTTGCTTTCCCTGGATTCGGGCACAGTGTTCTTCGCTATCGTGCCTTGTCTCTGTCTGCATCTCGGGCCTGTGGCTTCAGGTCACCATAGTCATGCCGCCATGAGAGAGGCCGCAGGGCCGTAAGCCGGCCCCTTACAAACCATTGCCTCTTAATAAGGATAAAAAGACGAAAGTTTTAATAAAAATACTAATTTTTCGGCTGGATAGGTAAGAGGTGGATTCTTCATTCATTCTTTCAGCAGCGAGGAGGACGAATCACTTGAAGCGTAAGCGAGAGAATAGAGTTAGCGGATAAGAGATAGAAGACCTGCCTTACTAATGCTCAAGACAGAGAAGTAAGGAGCCGAGGATAGGTGATATTCAGGACCAGCAGTACGGGCTCTTTTAGCACGGAAAGAAACCTTCATTTCCCGTATGGGATAGCCTAACCCCTGATTGAGAAAAGAAGAACAAGGCTTCCTTTAAGGTCCCTTCTGAACCGAAAAGATTCCGTCTTAGGTTCGGCCTTATTCTTATTAATAGGGGAGTTCCGGTAGCTACCAGAGTGAAGGATGGATTCAAGCCTTTAAGAAAATTAAGGATCGGCTTCTCGGGCACAGGCGTATAGTTTAGAGGTGATATAGAGCCAAAAATATACCTTTTTTTCTTTTGAAAAAAGAAGCAATAGACGAGTTCCACATGTATTATACCGGACCGTACTAATGAGCAAGTTAAGAACGGAGTAACTGCACTTATTCAATTACCTGACTCCTTTTGTGGGCTCCTCGTCCAGAGTCTTAAGGCATAAAAATAGCGAGTTTTTCAACAACTTGGCTGCTGCTTAATTGTTGCAGGACCAACTCTCAAAGCTCGTCGTATATTATTCAAAGATGAACTACATATTCCGTTTCTCGCTGCGATCTGATACTTGAAAGAAAGGAGAGTCTTGCACAACCCGCCACTCGCTCAGCATCAACGTCAGGCAGGAATCTTGTTATAAACCATTTCTTTCACTGCTAAAGCTTTCCGTTAGGTCCGCAGGAAGAGCAGTAGCAAACGGCAAGTGTCTCCCGCGCCAGTTTCAGGCCGTTCCCATGCGGGAGTAAGGAGAAGAGGGAATGCTTAAAGTGAAAGAATTTAGTGAACTCCAGCAAGACCGTGACAACTAGAATACAAGGTGCGAAGCAAAAGAATGCTTTAACTCGCATCGCTCTATTCCGGGGATGCCAGTCAATCTATCGTGTTCGTGACAGAAAATTTGCTCTGAGATCATTGCCCACCAAAAGTTCCCTCCGTACCGATTCTTTCTTTCAGGAATGCCTGTTTCTTGATAGAACAAAATTGCTAGGAAACCTACGTGTCCTGTTATGCACTTGAGCTCTCTCCATCCCAACCTACATGAACTTTCGAGCCAGAAAAACCACAAAAGATCCAGCGAAGATCCATCGCCATTCCAGTCCAAGCAATTGTTCAACTTCGAGTTCTCCACAGAGGTCTATGTCTCTGCCACTGAGCTCTACAACTACCATAAGCTGCTAACATTCTCTGCGAACCATATTAGTTATTTAGAAATTCTAAATTAGACAGATTTAGCGTCCCAGAAAACCAATAAATAAAATCACTTATCAGATCCTTCCTCCCTGTATGTACCCCCACGATTTAGTTCATAAGAAAGCCTGTGTAGAAAATGAATTTCACGCAACTCCAAAAAAAAGTAGAAGCATGAATTGAAACCTCATTTGCGCAGGAGAGGGCGGCATAGCAGGAAGATCAGTAATCCCCCACCCCAATAGGAAATCTAATCCCCTAGACAAGACAGAAGGGACACAGAGAAAAGCATTGACTAACTCTGGCAGCTAGATACCTGGTGAAGGAATTCTCACAAATATATCGATGCGAAGTACTGAACACTGTATTTTTGCACTTTCATAATCGATTGACTAAAAAAAATGCCATTATGAAAACAAACCTCCATAATAGCAAGCCGCTTTCAACTCTATCTTAACACAGCCCTCCCACTCTCGGAAAATCATCACAATTGCTTCGAGTACCAGCGAGATTCCCAAGATACCTATCCTGGTGATGAGCACCACTAGTCCCCTCTAGCCTATCAGAACTGAAGGAATCGAGACCATTCCCACCTTCTCCTTCCCTGCCCCCTCTCATCCATAGCTGCGTCGCACACCATCCTCGTCTCTCTGACGCCGCCGCCGGACGCGCACCTAGCTGGCTCCCGAGCCCGCTACGGCCCATAACTTCTCATCCTTAATCCTTCTCAATCTCCAC